>JBBPLX010000187.1:17868-36749 GCA_038090015.1 Leccinellum albellum | reverse complement strand
AGTCCAGTCATCGGCGGCACACTTTCTCGGCCGGGGGACAATTTTCCTCGGTTCTTCCACTCTCCATTTTGGGAAGAGTTCCCGTATTTCTTGCCCTGTGGTGTCACCGCTGGATTCTCATTGTTGATATTTTGGGCTATTCTTGTTTTTCTCAAGGAAGTGAGTGGTTCTACCACACTGACATCGCTGTCAACAGCTAATAGTCACGAGACCCTGCCCCGTCGGACCGCACCAGAGCCACAGGGTTCTTGGATAGGGAAGTCAGTGACTGCGAATCAGATGCGCCACAGTTGACCAACAGCCACAATTGGCCTTACAAACTTTGGATGCCCCGATTCCTCTTAACGAACTACTCAATGCAGGTAGGACTTTGCTCATGGCGAACTATGGGGTGCTTTCTGTCTTCGAGATCGCGCTGTATTCGCTTCGGCCTCTTTTCTACTCCACGCCAATCGAGTACGTTAGGATTCACGCCCATGCAGATCGGACTCTGGATGGCCTGCTTTGGCATCTTCAACAGCGTCTTCCAGGCGTTTTATTTCGCCCCGCTTATAAACAGGCTAGGGCCTAAAAAATTCTTCCGCATTGGTCGCTTTTGTTTTCTCCTGCTCTTCGGTCTTTTCCCTATCATAAACTGGATCGCTCGACAGCGGGGGATCATCTGGCTCGCCTGGGTAGTGCTGTTGTGTCACCTTGCGTTAACAATTATCATGGACATGTCCTTTGGTGGGTTACTTCTAGATATTGATTCTTCAGTAATGACATTGTCATCTTAATGCTCATCACGGCTGCTGCGCCGAACCGGCGATGTCTTGGTGCGCTCAACGGTGTCGCACAGACTACTGCATCTGTCGTTCGTGCTGTTGGGCCTGCATCAACGATGTGGTTATTCGCATATTCGATTCAAAACAACTTCATGGGGGTTATGGGGTTTACGTCGTCCTGGTACTGGCAGTTGTTGTAGCCATGCCGTTGAGTGCCATGTTGCCAGACGACACAGCAGAAAGTCATTGAACTGCCGGTTGGATGAAGGAACTAGTGGTGTGCAGGGAGCTGAAGAAATAACGTTGGATGATGCTTGAAGTGTGCTTTCCTTTTGTATTTATTGCACTTTTGGACGGCGAGAATTAGATTGAAGACATGTGAACTGACATGATAATGTACCGAGGAACGATTTTTGCAATATACCTGATGTATCTAGTATCTAGTACTGATTATTATTGTCGTTTGTTGGGCTTGCGGCATTTGTACGTCCAAGCCTGCCGCTTAGCATTTTGGAAAGTTAGCGCTTTAGACTACTAGCACGTCCACAGTGACTCGGACTTGCTTCAACAAGTTGGTACTTTCCTACTAGTATTATTTCATGACATCTTCAAGGGTATGCTACGTTGCCGTACATGGTGGTGCAGGACAGCATAGTAGAATATCACAAGCCCAAGTGAAAGGTGCTATGAAACGGTGATTTGACGCCTCCCATACGAGTGTTTGGCTGACTCGCCCCGAAGTGCGTGCACAGAAGCGCTCCGAATGGCATCCGATGTCCCATCCACAAGCGCTTTATCGATCGTTGAGCTGGCGATCACGATCCTCGAGGACGATGGCTGTCTGAATGCGGGTATGTTATGTTGTCATTTCACTTCAATCTGCGCTTGACTCGGACCCCCTGCATCTTCAATCACGCCCGACTCGTTGAAGGCCATGGTTCCAATTTGACGTTCGACGGCACCGTCGAATGTGATGCCGCCATCATGGATGGTTCTTCAGGTGACTTTGGCAGCGTCGGTGCACTCTCAGGCGCGTTCTTCCTCACAACCTATCCCACGAGACGGACCTTGATTCGACGCGCACAGCGCCGCCATCTCTCTAATCTTGCATGCCGCGTATCGGCGACCGAACGATGCCCTCCGCCAATATTGATATGATCCTTGTAATGCGACGCGACAGGGGTCAGAAACCCAATCAAGGTCGCTAGCGCGGTCCTCGCCCACGGCCGTGTGCCGGACGGGCTTGGTCGCATCAGACCCTTGTACGTATCCAAGTCCATGTCCGTGCCTTTCCATGCATCGTTCGTGACCCCGATGGTGGGGGCATCACGGCGGACCCCCTCCAATTCTGTGGTTGAATTCGGCTGATCGCTGGTGCGGACCTGACACCGTAGAACCTTGGTCTCCGCTGGCGCACACGCGTTCGCACACAAAAACGGGATCGAAACAATCAATCCGACGAGCATGATCGCCCCACGCGCGAGGCAAGACTGGCAGAGATGGATGAAACGACACAACGAGATAGTGGCCGCATCGGTCACCAACGACCAACTTGAGACAGTGTACATTCTTCCCCAGGATGCGATGCAAGACACGGTCGGCGCGGTCGCCTGGGATTCGGAAGGCAATTTAGCTGCTGGCGTATCTAGGTACGTTCGTTGAATCATTTCGTTTCTTTTCTGGTTTGGTTCTGGTTTCTTTTTCTTTCTTACAAATTTGGGGCGATGATGGTGTCATGCCAACAGCGGTGGATTGCTTCTGAAGCATTCAGGAAGGATTGGAGAGGTGAGATATCTTGCGGGGTGATGACAATGATGATGTGATGCTGACTGACCCGAGGCTGCAGCATTTGGCGCAGGATGCTGGGCAGAGCAGTTGCAGGACGGACAGGCAGGGATGGCTTGCAGTATATCCGGTACGAACCACCTCCCCACGAATGTTGTCTTGATGTTCACGGGATCTTAGGAGCTGGCGAGCATATTATGAGAACCGGATTGGCTCGTACAATTGCCGACGCGCTGCGCCCAGTATCTGATCGACAAGACGGTACAGAGGAACATACCCATGAGTCGTTGACGAGGACATTGACGACCCACTTCTATGGTCAGTACAGATAAAGCTACCTTCTGTGAGTTGATCTGAGATGATCAAAAGATCCTATCGTGAAACGCGGTGATGCCCATCCCAATGTTGGCGTCCTGTTGATGACAAAAGAAGCACAGGAGGCGGGGAATGTTATACGTACGCGTGCCACCGACATTTTGCACCCTTTCACTAAATATATTTGGTTGGTGTCCAGCAAGGTTGTGGTGTGCATTCACCACGGAAAGCATGGCAGTCGCATACGCAAGTTCTGAGTACCCCACACCAAAGGTACGGAAAATTCTTCTTTGCGAGTTCAGTAATAATATGCAAGTGCTGCAAGGCAAAAATTCTACGCCGTCCGCAAGCTTCGCAAATGGTTCTCGCGACAAATACTTCGCCTGTTTGTATCACTGCTCTGCCTCTCCGTGGGTAGAGGGCCGGGTGAAGATGAATCCAGTCGCAGGAATGGCGATGCAAATACTTTCTGTAACGTGGATATAGATGGTTATAAGAACCCAGCAAACCCTTGCATCAGTTCTCCATTCCACCATTTGAAGGGCGTGGAGTAGACCGCAGAGCGCCGTTATTGATATTTGCAAGCGGCCGTGAACCTGGAGAGTTCGCTACCTGTGGTGACGGACGAGCAGCACTGAGGCGCTGAAGCGTTTTCAGCGGGAACTTGGTCCTAAGCATCAGGTCAATGTAAGTCGTCATGAGTTGATGTGCCATGACGATTCACCTGCATGTTGAACAAACTGGAACTGGTTGACAGAAAACTGTGCATGATGTTAGTATCTCTGCATGTTCCATGAATCGGGTGCACGGACTTGACAAACACACGGAACAGACAAATCCGATGTCAACGATGTTCTTGTGACAGAAGCATGCAGCTCTGAAATCGATCTTGTCTTGCGTTGGAACGGCAAGAACTTTACGAATCGACGGCGGAGAAAGAAAAGACATCTGGAATGCTCCTAATGGATTGACCCCATGGCTTGAAGCAAGCAACAGGACGTACGATGAGATGCTGGAGCAGTGCGTCGCGGCGTTCGAGATAAATGTACGACCCGTTAGTCAGATGCGCGGCTTGCTGAAGGAAGACTGTGTCTGGCCCATATAACTTGCACACGTCAATAGTCACTTTCTAAAACGAAATAAACGTCCCTCTGGTTCACGTCCATGCTGAGAAAAAGACAAATAAGAACAGACCAGTTTTTGCGCCGAAAAGATAGAATTCATGATCGGAATGTAAGAAGACGACAAGTCAGGGGATACGGACAAGATGAGTATGCGCGGGTCTGAGACGATGGTCGGGTCTTCCACGTTCACGGCAGTGGATGGATGCGTGATTCGGTTAATGTCTGCCAGAAGGGCGAGGACGGATTAAATCACACACGCTCTTTGGGGAACGGGGGCCAGGCATTGCCGGAAACAAACAAGACGTACAGCAAAGTGCCTTGGTCAGCGCGCTGACCAGTGCACAAGGTGCTGAATTAACATTCTGTCAGCGCCTCTCTCTCGGACTGAAAACCGATGGAGCATACGTTCTTCCTCCATTTCACCAAGCGTCTCCATCTCGTATCTGATTTGCTGCAGGACTGTAGTGTCGACAGTCCTAAAGGGTGGGTACGAATTCGGATCGAGGGGCGGCGTATCGTCGACCGGTACCAGCGTTTCCGTCGTAGAATAGAGCATAACGCTGCCGCCAAGTCAATATGATCGGAATTCATGGCCAGATGGATATCCACAACTCATCCTGGCCTACCTTTTTCCGGGCAATGCGCCAAAGACTGCCAAGGTATTTTCGTGCTTGGAAGCGATATGTGCGTTCAAAAAGGCCAGGAGATGGGATAGAAAGGTTTCAACGGGTAGCGGGTACGGGTTTGTCGACTGAGCAGAGAGATGCCACTGAGTTGGAGACAAGTCCAGAATGACTGAAAGATGGGATGCCTTCTCCATTATCAGCGGTTCACCGGTCCCTGATCGCTTCTTGGTTGCAGTACTGGTATCTCAAAATGTGATTACAAAGTTTGACAACATCATAATGGCTACTTATCCCTTACCCCCAGTTCAGCACTACACAGAATACACACCACTTTTGTCATTTTATGGTACATATATTATTTTCTATACAATACTTGTGTCTACGAAGTTAAACGAGCGAAAAAATCCAGTGGTTGTTGAGATCGTGCAGGTCAGTTGCCACTCACTTGCCGAAGCGGAGTACAAAACCAAAACATGAGGCTGTGCCAGCGAGGGACCCAGAGTATGAGTTGCTGTTAAAGGCCTCCATGATGGGACTTACGAGACCATCAATACTGCCGCAGTTACTCATGAGGTGAGCAGTTCTTCATGATCTCGATGTGACATCCCTCATGCTGCAGAGATGTCCCATGACTCTTTTTTATGCCTCCTCCTTCATATACTCCCTAGTAGAGAGATACAAGATTTGATGTTGATGCTGCGATGCTTGCCGTAAGCAACAAATTTCGGTGAGCTTCATAATCAGAATCGGGTCCAGGCCTAGGATACCCGTAGGGCTGTCAGTTTCCAATCCATGAAAAAAGGGCTCCAATTTGCCTGTTCAATCCAAAAACATTTCACTTTGGAAAATACAGACTTTCAATTCATGGATAAAGGGCACCCACGTATACCTCCATAATGAAGTCAAAATCTACTTGTATAGTATCATGGGAAAGTATGCATTGGGGTCGTGCGGTGCGTCTGGTGCACGCTCCGGTCTCCATCGCTTGAACGGTATAGGGACTGTGGGAGGCAACTTTGCCTCACTATAGACAGGTGTGGCAGATGTGATAATGCTAATGGCTTGGGCTAGATCCATAGCGTCTGGTACTTCCGCGGGAACCTGAGTAGCCTCCTCGCCTTCCTTGGGAGCGGCGACGCTGATGCACACGTTAGCTTGAAACAGTGCAATGAAGGGAATGCATACGCTTGAAGCTGGGAATGTTGAATAAGCAGGGTAGATAGATCCGACTGAGTAACCACAGAAAGCTGGGGATAAGCTCGCCGAACATCGCGTTTCCAGTAGGGATTCTGGGCCGGGTCAGATGCTGAGTGGAGTGTCAGTTTCATTTGCGGGTACATGATAGCGTTATTGGCACCTTTGGTCGCAGGAGTAGAGTATTTCTCCGGGCGCGAGCCAGGCTGAGGGTATCTGTTCAACTCTGGGATCGGAAGGCCAGAAGAAATTTCCGGATTCACAACTACCGTATCGCCTATTTTGATGTCAGTAATAACACAATGATGCAAAAGTCCACAACGCACGGAATTTCTTCCAAAAACCTTTTGGATGTACATGGTAGAGCGTGGACTCTGCGGCTTTTCTGGTGGCCATCGTGAGCTTTCAAACAAACCGGAACGAGCGTCTGACAGAATAAATTACGTAAGCCATCACAATACGCGGACTCGAAGGCGGAGTGACTTCACCCTAACTTGATCATAGACATCCTATCGTTAAGTATACCATTTGAACCTGCAGGGAGGTAATTATGACAAACTAAGAGTCTCAAATATGGTTGGAATTGTCTGATATCTTTGCAGTTAGTGAGCACGAGCCTGAGGGACTTGCTGAAATCTGTCCGGATCATCATATACCCAGGACCTTCACTGTGAAGGCTTCTCACCGGTTACTTACAAGTTTTGTGCTGATTATTTTCTACGAAATAGCTCCTTGCCTTGGGGCGGAGGCGGCTGACAGAACTGTTCAGAACTGTTGACAAATTTGTTTTGTATCAACGCAAGATCACGCAACGGGGCTCGCAATGATCACGCCTTCCGCCGTGCATTTATTGCCCGATGATGCAGCCGGGGACGGAACCATTATTTTTCCTTCCCTCCTGTCTCCGTCTCTCTGATGATTGTTGCCACATAGAATCGGAATAGTCTCACAGTTGAAAATTGTTCGCAAACCCGCCTCCCTTCTTACCATGACTTTGACTAGGATGCCCCAACGTCCAGACGCGTCTGTTGTCGACGCTGATTCCTTGGCGTATGACGTACAATCATTCTCCGAGGTTGAAGAACGGGATCCCCATGTCGTCCCCATATTTACCTCAGAAAGCTTAGCGAAACCTTCTTCTGCCGTCTTATATCTTCCTCCCCTTCTGTCTTCGCTTCCTCGGGGTCTCACTATTCCACCTGTCTCCATAGATAGACCACCATTGGCCACGGCGACCCGTTTGCCAGATATTGACCCCGTCTCGCTCTCGTTACACAAGGCCCTGCACCATTTCCGTCCAGTATCTGAGGATTACGCTGTTCTTCCTTACGCGCTCGCTTTCAACTGGTTGGAACTTAAGCTCCCAGAGGACGAAGAGCGCGAATGGTATGCAGTTGTCTTCCGCAGCCAACGCAAGAAAGGAAGTGACAGTGGTCGTAAGTAAACTCTCGTTTGAAAACAAGACGTGTCTCACCTTACACGTAGCGCTTTACGATGCGGACAAACAGGCCCATGAAGAGGCTGTTTCTAACGGAGGAGTGAGTCATCCTTTTCCCTTTCTCCCTTCAATGCGTTGAGGGTAGCAATTCTCCTGATAGCTCATTATGTATTGGTACGGAGTTCCTAACCCCGACACGGGAATGAACCTCGCAACTTGTATTTGGCAATCTCGGAAGCATGCCATCGCTGCAAATTCACGCCCATATCATATCAAGGCAATGAAACTTGCTGCCGCCTCGTTTGAAGTATACAATCTAGAACGCTATAGACTATCCAAGGTCAAGGGGGAGAAAGGCATTCTCGTCAGAGATTTCAGCGGCACGGAGTGTGGGTGGTGATGATGATGGCATTATCGGAATGATTAGTACCCTCAAGTTCTCATGTTCATACCACGCATGTCCATACCACGGGCCTTATATAACCCCTATGTGTTCGATGCTAATAGATGGTAGTACGTGTCAATGCCTTGTGGACCACGCACGCACGTTATCATCGATTCGGATTGGTTCAGGGAGGCAGATCTCATAAGTCAGTCAGTCACAATTCTCTCTTACGAACTTTTCGTCATCCAAGTCCGCTTTTTGGAATCATGTTCGTCACTCCTTCATCATACATCATGGTTCGGTTCGCCCATCCTGGCAGTTTGAATTATCAAAATATACTAGTACACCAACTTGAAGTTTGAGGGTGGGGTAAGGCTGGCATGATCGCAAGACATCAGAGACAATCAAATTGGGCTACATTGGTACAGTGATGGATACGGTAACTTGTGTCGACGGTAGCAGTAGCGCCAGTGGGACTTGCGCGTGCTATGTACTTAGATCATGGCGGTGGGTTCACGCAATATTACTGGCCCCTCGAATCGGCCGATCGGGGATAGAACGGAAATTAGCTAAGTGAACATGGCTCTGACCGTCAGCACATCAACAATGATGATGCCAGTGGTGCGCTCAACCCGAGCGTTCAAGACTGCAGATCGCTGGCAGATGAGTGACATTCCCAGACGTGACGAACAAATGACAGATGTTTACAGTATTCATGGCGTGCCTCGGGCATCATATTAGTTAGTAGTAAGGACTGACTTGGACCATTTCTAGACCACTGACTCTCGGCGCTATGATATAGAATCTACAATACATACTGGTGGCTCTGATGAAATCAGCGCCACCGTCTGCGAGGGTCAACACCGCGGCGCCTTACATAACTTACGACTTAGCATGGCACTCCGCCGCCGACGGAGTCCCACAGCATGCAGCAGCGGTTCAATAAATTTAAGAAACTACTATGAAGTTCAAGTTCAAGCAAAGTCTTTCGAGCCGACACATGTGTGCCATTTACATAGTACACCGAGCTAGCGCCAGGTTTGAGATCTGGGGTCCAGCCTGAGTCAGATTCAAGTTGGCACAGACTCGGATCCTCTCGGGAGAAGGACCTTCGATGCTTCTCCGAGTATCACAAGACGCCATGGTTCGTGCATCATCCCGCTGAAACGACACTCAACTGACGACATCGATCTTCGCCACTCGGCGGCCCCTGTGTATCGGTGGTTGTGTATCACTCTGCAAATTAGCAGTCGAATTCCGTTCGACTTACTGATATGACTTCGGCCCTCTCAGGCTATCCACAACTGATTAACCAGCGCTATTACTACCTGGCTTGATGAAATCAGGACCACTGTTCTTTTTTCATCTGTGCTTCTATACGAAACCAATGGACCTTGCTTTCAGTCATTGTAATCTCGGTGGATCGTGTGGTTTCGCTAAAACAGTAGTCGGTGAGTCGGCTATTCGCCGCTTGACGCCTCCTGTATATAGATGGCTCCAAATCACTAGTTCTGTTAAATGGGGATTCTTGGAGTGGGTATAAAGGCAGGTGCATTTTACTCCCTCCATCAGCAAAACAATAGTCCTCTTTCATCTCAAGGATCTCACAGAAAACTCGTATTCACACAATGACTACACAACCCACCAAAACACTCTTGCTGAGAAATTGTTTGTCTCAAGCACATAGTAACTATACGACTGATACTAATGTTCATATCCAGATCCCGATGATGATGCTCTCCAGCATCCCGAGAAATACTCCAAAGCGCTGTCATTCGTATGTCATCCGCACCTTCATCTTGTAGAACTGGCACAAACTGACGCTGTATAGTCGCCCGACATCATCCCAGCATACGGAACGAACCCTGACAAGAGTACTCTAGTTGATCCCGCATCCTGGCGCGGCTTCTCGGGTTTCCCCATCATTGGGGGCGATGTCAATAATGTTTACATTCGAGGATATGGCTCCGGTGGACCCCATGTTGCTTCTTTGAGGGTCTTTCCGAGCGAGCTGATCTTATGGCCCCACGTATGGCAAGACGTGAAGCCTGTCGCGTCTGGTCCTGTAGCGATTTCCGGCGGGATCATAAAAGGTCCATGTAGGTGTCTTAGGCGCTCTCGTTTAGAAACGCGATTAATATCGAGAACGATAGATGTTTCCGACGGACCTCTTCGCTTCCGTGTGCCCCACACCACGGGAAACACATATTCCTTGGTGGCCAATGTCTCCAAGCATGTCGATGGCGAGGCGCCACAGCCATTCGGTCTCGAGGACTTTGGCGTAGACGATTTTATCTCATTCTTGACCAAGGATGACACATTCACTTTCTATAATGTAAGGCGTCAGATTTCCTTCCCTGAGGATTATCTAACGATGTCATACGTACCAGGTAATCGTAGCAGACCCTACTTTGAGGCAGTTTTCTGCAACCACTCGACTCCGCATGATTGGTAACTTCCCTTTTTCGCTCTCTTTCCGCCTCGATGTAAGGATACATGTTCTTCAGCACGTTTGCATGATATTTAGACTCATGCCCATTTATGTAGTGGCACAAAGGCACGCCCGTTCCCCACGGAGTGGAAGCATCGTTGGTCGATGACCGCGGGAGTATCGTTATACCGCGTGTCCCGTTCCAGTTCTTCGGAGAACGCACGTTTTTGCTCGAGCCGTCTTATGACGGGATTTTGATGCTAAACATATTCGCTCCTGCAAAGAACCCACACTTTGAGCCATACTCTGGTGTCTCTCTCAAGGTGTTCAAGGCTGGTGTCTCTTTCCCTCCATTGTTGGGTGCTCTGAACATCATATTTGAACCCCACTCTACTCGTAATATTCGGTTTGGAAGTCCTGCTGCGACGCAGCTTAGGGAGTGGGAGAAGACTGGAAATGACCCCAAACCTCCAGCGGGCGGTGATTGCCCGCCCATTCCGGTCACGAATCCAGCCACAGGCTGGTGGACTCGGGGAGCGCCAGCAGACACTAACAAATTCCCGCACACTGTCTTCGGCTTATCCCCTGGTACCGTTGTTCTCTCCCTGAATAACGTTACACATCATCACTGAAACAATGCGACAGATATTCAACCTGTCGGTACCGACCTAGGCAAGCAAAACTTCCTCACCATTCTGCAGAACCCGTCCGTGGATTATTCGAGCGCCAACAATGTCGAGCTAGTTGGAAACGCAGACAATTACATTTACATGCGCGGTCACAGCACACTCGCGGATATTGATGTGCAAGCCAGACTATATGCCGTCGGTGCAAACCCTGTCAACCACCCGTCGCAGTATTTGACGGAGGGCATCCCAGCTAAGGTTGTCGGCACCGATGGAACGACCAACGAACAGAGTATTTCGGTGGCCAATCCCAATCAGTTCTACCTGTTCGAGCAGCCATTCGAGATTAGTAATCCGCCAGGTGATAGTAACAACCACTTTTGCCTGATCGGGGAGGTGCGCCAGAAGCGTAAATGCTGCCCGGTATATCCTGGTTGGCCAAGCGATGAATGGGCCAATTATACGACGTGTTCGTTTTTCACTCACTCGCACTGCTGTAATGTTGATCGCAAGCTATTTTAGTGGCCGATTTCTCGACATGGACCTTGTCTAACCCGTTGATGAGCTGGCGCAACATCAACTGGGAGCCCAGCCAGCCTGGGGGGCAGAAGTGCTGGGAATGGTCCTGCACGAGCCAGCTTTGCATTCCGGACGTTTCGTCGTACTGCTCCTTCTTTACTATCATCGTCGAGTGTGATAGTGCAAACATTCCTCCTGACAGCTCGTGTTCGTTTCCGTCACGCTATATTTGCCTATTCACAACTGATGGATGACCCAGGGAACTTGGTGTGTGACGACAATAAGATATTCCCGAACGGGACGTGCTTCGATGTAGGTCCATCTCTTTTTCTTTGCCGCAATCTTACTCGACACGTCAAATAGAATCGTCCCATTGGTAGCAAAAATGCCGCGGTTCGTGACGCTCCTGGAGTGTGTTGATACTGACATGGCTGATATTGTAACTCAGTTTGCGGGTTGCCACTTCACCGGCGCAAGTCCCGGGTACAATGCCAACCTGACGTTGATGGTGACATGGTGCGACGGCGGTGACCCGAAGATGCCACCCCCGAGCATCAAGTGGAAGCTCACCCTAACCGAGACTCTGATCTCGTAAGTCATCCAGCTGTATATCCTCTGCAATCGATTCATTGAAGAGGCGCTTCAACACCGCAGCCCGGTCATGCATCTCGCGGTGGACTCTGTTGCCGGGAGCGAGGCGTGGCCGTTCTACGTGACTCGGGACTATCCTTACATCGGGAATGAGCCCAATCCATCCCCGCTTCCGACGTTCAAAACTGCTGGGGTCAACAAGTGGCCTTACAGGGGTTCTCCGCAATTCACTCTTGGACATGTGGCGGTCGCTGCGAAACGCGCATAAAGTCTTGTGTGTCTCTGATCTCATTCCATTCTTTCTTTTAGAGTATAGACTATCTTTCCAAATTCCGCAAAGCACAAAAAAAGAAGTAAAAAGATAAAATCCAAAAAAAAGCACTGTAAACTAGTTTTGATCGTGCCTGTGTTCCCTTTCCCGCCAGTCAAGTGATGGCGTTGGCTTTGCTTGTTTGTCAGTCGCGGGAGTGATGGTGTCTTCATTGATGTTGTAATATACGAGGTTACCGTGAAAAATGCTACGCTCATCATACCTGCTTGCCTTGACGATAAGACACCATGCATGTTTTTGAACTTTGGCTACTCAAAGCTTGGCCTTGGGGGTTTCATTTGATCCTATGTAGGATACTTAGGAACGAACATAAAACCCAATGGTATTGATCCAAGGAACCGATAGATACATGCAAAAAGTAAAGTACATTGCAAAGCCATTCCTCGGTATGTCGCCGTGTCAAACTATACGTCCTCAACCAGATCCCTACAGGTAAAAATGCAACAAATCAAGAAGAAAAACACACCTAAGCGTCGTCCCACTTCTTTTTTTTTTTGGCTCCTCCCCTCGTACCAATACCTTCATACAACCAACAATTAACAGCCTTCTCCTAAGCTGTCCGGCAACATGGCGCCCAACGGCATGGCTGCGGTAGCTGCAAGCACCAGGACGATGTAAACTCCATATCCTCCCACGAAGTTGTTTTGCATCGAGTATGCAAATAGCGACGTCGCTGATGCAGGCCCAACAGCACGAACGACAGATGCAGTAGTCTGCGCGACACCGTTGAGCGCGCCAAGACATCGCCGGTTCGGCGCAGCAGCCGTGATATACATTAAGATGCAGCCTATAATATGATGACAATTTTAGTGTTGAAGTATCGATACCTAGGAATAACCCACTGAAGGCCATGTCCATGACGATTGCGAACGCGAGGTGACAGAAAAGTAAGACCCAAACGAGCCAGATGATCCCCCACTGTCGAGCGATCCAGTTTATGACAGGGAAGAGACCGAAAAGCGGAAAGAAACAAAGGTGACCAATGCGGAATAACGTCTTAGGTCCTAGCCTGTTTATAAGTGGAGCAAAACATAAAACCTGGAGGGCACCATTGAGGATGCCAAAGCAGGCCATCCAGAGTCCGATCTGCATGGGCGTGAATCCTAAACCTCCATACTCGATTGGCGTGGAGTAGAAAAGAGGTTGGAGTGAGTACATTGCTATATCCAGGACAGAAAGCACCCCATAGTTTGCAATGAGCAAAGTCCTGGCTGGATTGAGTAGTTTGCTTAGTGGCATTGGCGCATCCGAAATTGGCGAGGCCAACTCCGGTTGCTGCTCAATTATGGCGTAACAGATTTCGTGGCCACTGGTTTCCCTAACGACTGACGAACCCTGCTTCTCTGGTACGACGCGACGGGGCAAAGTCTTGGTTAGAGGCTGTTAGCTGTTGACGGCGATGTCAGCGTCATCGAACCACTTACTTCCTTGAGAAAAACAAGAACGGCCACAAATGTCAACAATGAGAACCCCGCAGCGACACCACATGGCAAGAAATATGGGAACTCTTCCCAGAATGGGGAGCTGAAGAACCGAGGAAAATTATCCCGTGGCCGGGAAAGCGTGCCACCAATGACTGGACTGTTGATGGCTAGGTGAAACGAAGGTGACACGAGGCAAGTTGTTACTCATACCCGATCGTCATGCCCAGCGACCAAGCCATAGGCAAGAGGGAGACTCCCTGAGCCATGTTCGTAGAGTCGGTCAGCTCCCCAAGCATGCTCTTCATGACACCGACGTTGCCATTCAAGGCGCCAGTGATGCAACGGCTGTGAGACCACAGCTGTGAGATCGGACGACGAATTGGATCGATAAAGTATACCTTAATACCAATCCGGTAAAGGTCCGCGAGAGACCAAAGCAAATCATAGACATGGATAGACCAAATACACCTAAGAGAAGTACCGGCTTACGACCAATACGGTCGGACGCTTGGCTCCACTGCAAGACGGTTAAAGCTTGGGTGACAAAGAAGAGGGACTCCTAATATCGGGTCCATCAGTGAGCAAACAGGGCATGGGAATGGTTGGAATCTTTACGTACGATCATTCCTGCGTAATATCCTGAGGAATGGGATCTTAGGGATGGACAGATGTTAAGAGGGATAGATCCCACTCACCGACTTTTGCCTCGTCACCACCAGTAATGTCGATCTCACGGACGAGCTAGACCAAGGAGAGTGAACATGGAATGCACGGAGAACAGCGGTGGCTTTACTTGGTTAATGAACGGATAGATGCACTGCGACGCAATGGGTTCGATCAAGACGGAAAGCAAAAGAGTATAGATTTGGAGTCTTGGTAAAGGTGTGGGCCTCCTGGGTCCGTCGTCATTGCTAGCAGCGGCGAGCAAGGGAGTATGCTCGTCATCGGTGGAATCCGTGGGCGGGGTGGACATCCCGATACAAAACAACGAAAACGAGAAGAGATAAACCAAAGGGTAGAAAGTTGGGCACTGCACCGATGCCTGTAAATTTATAGGGCAAAGCTGATGATGGCAAACGCGGAAAGAAAAAAGGAACGCGGATCGGTAGCACAAGCGGCGACGCCCTGTTGAACCGAATTTTACGAAATAAACAAACCATTTGGAGGGTCCGGCCGGCGCTCGGGTGGCATGGCGCAAGGCCAATGAATTCCACTGGCAAAGCATAACATTTAGATTGGCAAATAAATCATGTTTACCGGCTTTCACGTTGCACTGTCGTCAATCGATGGGGACAGAACGGGGAAAGAATCGGACAGGAATCACCATCTGGACTTTCGTTGCCACTAACCAGGGGGCGGGTGTATTATCTAATACAGCTCGATCGTGCATGCATTCTCAATTCTCAATATTTGGCCCTATATCCCATACTTAAGTTTTTGGACCTCACAACCCATATGTCTGCGTGGTATGATACCTGTTTCAAGGTCCTGTAACGGTGCTAGAGACCCGGGCCGTACTGCGACATATCCCACGTCAGAATGGCACTCCCGCCGCTGAAAGCACCCACCCTGGGTCCTTGAAGCGACTCGAAGCTCCCCTTTCTCATATACCCTTGTTGAAGCTCACAGACCTGCATTGAGTCTTGGAATGCCTCTTTTGCACAGACACGTCGCACTTTTGCCATCACTGGAAGCCACCACCTACACACGTGGTATCGTGCTGAGCGGAATAATTTGACCAGTACGTTCTTTACTATGTACTGTAGCATTCTGCGGATCATTACCAACGACGAACCTTCATACTGAAAAGTTATCCAAGGTGTTGACTTTCCAAAATGCTGAGACTGGCTAAGGAATTATCCATTGACAGGTCGGATCCGCTGTCGTATCTAGTAAGGATGATTTAAAAAAGATCAGGAACGGCCAGACGTGCCTACCAATGTTGTACTCAGGAAAGATGACATATCTATAGACTCGTCCGATCTCAGATCAACATAACCTGACAAACTCTGGAATGCGGGATGAAAAGGAATGTTACAACAGGTCAATTTCTTCGCAGCCTCCAGCGCCTACCACTGATTGGCAATGTGGTTACTCAGCTCTCGAGCTTGAGTGAGGTGACTCATTAGTCAACTTTGTAAGTGTGCCAGCTAAATCTACACTGATCGAACTTGTCAGGTCGCGGCGGTAACTGGAATATTATTGGAACTCGAAGTTGGCATAGAGCACTCTTGTTACCATGACTTATTTTCTGGAGCTCAGGTTCCGTACAATGGCTGATTAATGCCCCAGTGTAACTCCAATTCTGCTTTCCTCTTGCTTCATAAAGGTGACCCCAGACTAAGTGAGACGTATAGTAATCGCACCTATAAACGTTGCACACTCATTAACATTGTTGCTAGCCACGCCCAGACCGCACACAACTTTATGACTACCAGAAGTCAACTGTTTTTGAGGATGCAAACGCATGCGTTTCTCCTCGTTAATTTGTTCCAAGGTAGGTCTCCGCAGCGAACAAGGACGGCGTGTCTGTCGAATTGACATCCACGGTAAACAGAATTTTCTCAAGTTCCCGACCAGGGATTCTACGCGGCACATTCATAGTGACCTTCGAGTGTTTAAACGATTTCTGAACCTTCTGGACTCGCTTGTGATCTTCTCTGTTTCTCTCCGAACCTACCCATTTCGGGGTAACGAAAAGGAATGTTAGATAACTAACCAGAGTCGGGCATGCTGCCACTATCTCCCACCTCGCCTAGTATGACATTGTGGGACCTGTCGATAGATTGTTCTATCCCGCCATCGGTGCCTCTGGGACCACAGATTTGCCTAGCCTCAGTCAGGTATCACTGAATCCGGATTGAAGGATGGTCAATAGTCAAGCAATGGAATATGGATATATGCACGATCAGCTGTATCCAGTGCAGGTACTTAAGTTCATATGATGGGTCCTACCGTCTGAGCAAAAAAAGGGCCTCTTGGACCTGGAGCACCCGGTAAAGGGTATGTGCTATGGCTGAACGTGGACGTCCTTCTTTACGCTGTTGATCCTCATCCCGTAATTTTATTTTCAAGCTGAGAACGCAGACGCTCTGGGCGTAGCTTGGACGTTAATCGGCAGTCCAGTTGTTCATGAGCAGGGGCGGCAGGATATACGGTACGCTCCGTCCTCACTGACACACGTTGTCATCGACATTCTGGCGAAAAAAAGGAGTCTCAGCAGCGAGCAACTCGAGAAGAATGGGATTGCCATGGGATACTGAGCCACCCACATGTTCGTTGTTGAGAGCATGTGTGGAGACGTACACGCATCATGTTTCCTCGCTGCATCGTATTCGACACGGTTGACTCGGAGATACATACAACGTCCATGGGTTCGCTGACGTAGATGTGAGAAGTAACAAGGAGGATGAAGGTCTGTGGCGTCTATGATGAAGTGGGTGCTGCCGTCTGATTTCGAACGTGCGTCGCGTCCGGTAGACCGGGATTGAATTCAAAAACTCAGTACGTCAGATTGCACGTTCCTCGATCGTCATGGGAAGGCTAAAGACCAGTTACTTAGTAGCCTCTCAAGCAACAATCGTTTATTCTACCTTGCACAACAACGATGGTATCATAGGAAATCTTCGGCAAAAGGAACGGTACAATGTCCACGCTCGGGACCTTCAACCCATCTCGCTCCAAGACTCAATGCTGTCATGGCTGTCCGAGGGAGCGCGCGAAAAACGACAGCTGACGCCATCTTGAGTTACCATGGCACGGTTTGAGAACTTCAAAGGCATCATCCAGGACAATGCGGAAGAGGTCTTGTGAACAGGTGCCCTCGACATTTCATACCGTTGACCAGATCGAGCTTTATGCGGCGTGCTGGGAGAGGAAATGGGTACCTGCCTAATCGGCGTCGAAGGTCGCCGTATTTCGTGAACCTTAGATGCGTCCACTGTCGTTGTTTCTTCGCGAGGCAGCTTCGAAAAACGACATGAATAGACCAACAGTCATGAATGTGCCTATCGCATGCCCGGCCTCCATTGACTCACCAAGAGTTCTTCAATCATATGTAAGCTTTCTCCATCAACACGAGGTGGAACACCGTCAGCAGCCAGCAAAGCAGATTTATTGAGCAGATCTCGGCGCGGAGATAAGGAATCTGCCGGTGCGAGCGACGTGGGCCGCATCTGCTGTACGTCATCAATTGCCCAGGGCCCGATTGGGTTGTCGATGGCGCTCGAGTCGGTCGCCTCCGTATTCACGTTGCTAGGTCGTATCGCACCTGCATCGCCTAGATTGGCTATCTCGACGTCCTCCGTGAGGCAAGGGAATTCTTCACCTGAGGCACCATAGTCTCCCTGATCCGCAGGAAAACGTGCGCACCACCCGCTTTGATCGCACGCGCGTTTGGGTGCAGTATACACAAGCGGGGGCAAAGGCGGTGCGAAGTTTCTCTTTGTGTCGCATTCTTGAGTATTCGATCGCAAGAACGGGCGCCAACGAAAGTCGATAGCATTCAGATCCAGTTCGTAAGATTCAGGTTGAAGAGGATCAGATAGCGAAGGATCTTCCGTGGGTGAATCAAAGTAGACTGCTCGGGAACAAGCTAAGGTGGGTCCTGGAGTTGCGTACATGTTGAGGCTGTTTTCGCCACCTTGAGACAGCTGACAATTGTGACTCGTGAAAGTGTTATGCCCCTGAAAGTCCGAGGGGACCCCTCCATTGTCTTGAGTAAGATTTGAAAATATCCGCGCCAATTGCGGCTGCACAATTTCATCATCCGAACGTAAAACACGCGCAGGAGATGCTGAAGGATGCATTATGTCAGTGGCACGAAAAGTCATTTGCTGTGGTAGAACCAAGGGTTCACGGGATGTGCCGTCAACGATTAGATTCGCCGTTAGTCTGTGAACCAGGGGGAGGTGGCCGGGGGTTGACAATGGCAGTAAATTAGAGGTTGCCCTTGGCTGCAGGTGCGAAGGCGAAGGCTCTTTAGGTATGAGGGATAAACCATTTCCTCGCTCACTCGATGTTTTGTCGTCTGCGCAAGAAGGTGTCTCAGGAACTTCCTCTTGTTTTTCGAACTGGAAAGGAGAGAATGCAAATAGTTCTTCCTCGTGGGAAGTACCCGGTAGTTTCAGCGAAGAGGTGGATTCTGAATTAATGCGAGAAGGTGAAACCAAACCCCGCAAGGGGTGACCGGGTTCTAAGCCAGAGAACGTGTTCGCGAGCCAATCGGGGAGTGGGCTTCTCGGTCCCTTAGATGGAGCCTATGGGTCAAAAAGGGGAAGTACGGGAGATCGGGAAGAATCAAGCGCATATACGCATACCGTGACCACA
>JBBPLX010000187.1:0-17771 GCA_038090015.1 Leccinellum albellum | reverse complement strand
TTACTAACTCCCGACGATACCGTAACTCTCCCTCTTTACGTCCATTCCCGTGCCAGAGCTCGTGTGACAAGCTCATGGAAGCGGGTCTTCCTCGTTATCAGTTCTCTCTGCCTCCTCTTCCTGCTTGTTCGTAGCGTACCTCTGTCGTGTCTACGCTCCGCCCATCGCACCGAGATTGTCCGCAATCCTGCTTATTTGATAACTGCAGACCATGGCGCAGTTGCAGCAGAGAACAAACGCTGTTCGGACATCGGGGTTGACGTGCTCAAGGACGGTGGGAGCGCCATCGATGCAGCTATTAGTGCTTCGTTCTGCACCGGTGTCGTGAATATGTTCTCGTAAGTCTAGATGTCACCTTCGTAAAACGAGTGGATTTGACCCAACGTTTGCTATGAAGCTCGGGAATCGGTGGCGGTGGCTTCATGACCGTCCGTGTACCACCCACAGGGCTGGGTGCGGCTTCTGAGGTGTTCACGATAGACTTCCGGGAGACGGCACCAGGGCTGGCGAATGAGTCGATGTATATTGGCAACCCTCAGGCCTCCAAGTTCGGTGGCTTGTCAGTCGCAGTGCCGAGTGAACTCCGTGGCCTCCAGGAAGCCCATCGTCGATGGGGTCGTTTGTCCTGGCATAGACTTGTTCAGCCGAGCGTCGAACTGGCAGCCGGATGGACCGTGGACGCGGAGCTGGCTAAGAGGATCCAAGTAGGTGATCACTGCGGAACATATTCACGTTGTTCACACGTTACAGACGTACTCAGATCTCATGCTTCATAACGAAGACTGGAGTGCCGTATTTGCCCCAGAGGGAAGGCTGCTCGTTCAGGGGGATGCTATTCAGCGCACAAATTACTCCCGCACTCTCGGCATCATTGCAAATGATGGTCCGGGGGCTTTTTACAAGGTTGGGTTCAATTCCTTCTCTTCATGGACGTCGGTAACTCAATCGAACACCGGTAATAGGGTTCTATTGCTGATTCCATCATTCGCAAAGTTCGTCAAACAGGTGGCATCCTCACACATGCGGACCTCGAAAACTATTCGGTCAAGGTCGAACGTGCGCTCCAAGGGACTTACCAAGACAAGAAAGTGTACACCTCACACACTCCAACTTCTGGACCTGTTCTCCTTCACATGCTAAACTTGATCGAGAGATTCGATTTGATTGCTGAAGGTCGCACTCCATTGAATGTCCACAGAATGGTCGAGGTGATGAAGTGTAAGTGCATGTGTTCACCGTGGGGATAACTTCTCAGGATCTAAAATGGCGACCAGTCGGGTTTGCAGCACGGTAAGTTGAGATGGGAATACATTGTCCGTGAAAACTGATCGTGCTACAGAACGCGAATAGGAGATATGGCTTACTACACAGGATCCAAGGCTCGTGTCGCGGAGATCCCGACAAAGAAATTCGCTGATCTAATCACTGTTAATATCACTGACGTGAGAAATTCGTCTTTATTGGCTTTATGTTGGGTTAATGCTGTCACATCAAGGACCGAACTCATCCCCCGGAATATTACAACCCTGAATTTGATGTGGAGACTGACCATGGCACCGTACGTGTTCTCGCCATCCAGATCACTAGTACTCACTTTTAGGTGTCGCACAGGCCCATATCTCTGTGGTAGACAAAGATGGCATGGCCGTTACATTAACGACTACGGTCAATTTGGTTTTTGGTTCTCGAGTGCTCGACCCAGAAACGGGCATTCTTCTGAATGATGAGGTAAGAATAACACGCGAAACACGTTGGAACTATTCCTAAGTCATTGCATGTAGATGGATGACTTTTCCACACCCGGAGTGACAAATGGGTTTGGCTTGCGACCATCCCCATGTGAGTCTCCCATCCCACATGTTCCGTTTTCAGAGCGTGGTTGATCGTTGGCGTAGACAACTACCCTGAGCCGGGCAAGCGACCATTGTCTTCCACATCGCCCACCATCCTTGAAAATGCCGATGGATCGTTTTACCTTGCTATTGGTGGTGCTGGGGGATCAAAGATTTTCCCTACCATCTTCCAGACGTTATTGAATTTGGATTGGGGCATGGACCTCAGTCAAGCAGTGGAGTATGGACGAGTCCATGATCAGCTTTATCCACAGTTTGTTGCTGCAGACAACGTCCTCCCAGCGGCGGTCCTCGACGGTCTCAGAGATCGGGGACATAACGTAACGGGTACGTCTTTATACTGATACAGATGACAGGGGAAGGCCTGCTTACCGCCTTTGCGCTGATGTGATTGGATATAGTACTCGATGTCAATCGCGTTGCTGCGGTGGTTCAGGCTGTCATGAGCAAAGACGGCAAGATATATGGTATGCTGCTGCAACTCGGAGTTTATTGACGTTTATCACTCACACGAGCTCTTCACAGCGGCGAGCGACTCGAGGAAGAATGGCATTGCCGCGGGGTACTGATCCTTACTTTTTTTATTTGCTCGGAGAGGATTTGAACGATATACCATGTTGGGTTCATCCACCGTTCGGAGGGTTGGACGACCTACACGCAGTACTAGTACTCACTAGTATATAATTTTCCTGCATAAGGCACATAAAGCACAGCTTCTATTCTGGCTTTTTTTTCTTCCTTTTCGTTGTGCAGCGTGAATCGGCCGGCACGTCGGCCCGCTATATACATATTATGTAGTTCAAACCCAGGAGGGGCGATACTGTGATCTTCTCTGGAGGTGCGATCATCGTATGCACGTGTTGCAGCCAAGTAGACTGTTTTACCCACTCCCATCGCAGGGGGGTTACTTGTGAGGCTGAGCATCGTCCACCATACCCGTCTGCGGCGCGTTCGGAGATTAAAAAACAGCCAGGTTTCAAACCAGATTGGGGAAGTACCCAAGGGTAAGCAAGTAACTTACATACACACTGTAGTTGGATATAGTGTCAGTCACTAAGGTGACTGGTGGGCTGGTCAATTTCACAGCAAAGAAATAGAGCGCGACATCGGCGGTGGTATGGCGGTGGTGGTGATGCGGTAGGTGACGGCGAAGATGGGAACTACCGAAGGCCGAGGGGTTTATGTTGTCTATCTTTGCATCATCTTTTCCTCATGATCACATTCTACAATATGCGCAGTCGGGTGTGATAGTCTTGGACGAGCGGTTCGTCCAGGCACCCCTGAATGAAATTAGAGGGGCCCAATATCCCCCGAAAGGTTTTCCCTGTCCATCATGATTTCTCCAGGTCCGGTAGTGCGGAGACGTCGACTTCAGGACTACGGAGAAAACTACATCGACCCTATCGAAGACTCAAAGTGAGATGAGACAGTGACCGTAAGTATATACAGCACGTCGACCCTGCGCGGCTGGATCTCCGAGAGGGATTGGGCAACGACCCGTTGATCCCTGCGGATGAATGGATACAGGGGTTGATGGCAGCCATGGACGGAAACGATGTCGGAGTGTCGAGTCCTCCGTTAGGGCGCCGCCAACGTTCATACTTCACAGCGTTTCCATAGATCGATCATCGTCGCTGAGGGGGGCTTGACCATGATGACAATCCATCGTTCGGTAACTCCCCCTGAACTAGGCCGCCGGCCTGCTTCAATTTCGCCTTCATTAGCACAAGATCAGGGATGGCGCGAGCAGGAACTCATCGGGTTTTGAGCCGGTTTCCGCCCGAGAATGGCCTCAAGGATTCCACGATATTTGATGGACCACCTGTCAGTCCCGCTTCAAGTATGTATACTATAGCTGTGTCACACGACAAAAAAGCCTACTTACCAATGCGTTAAAATTATCTGCTGCGGAACAAGTAACACCCCTCTGTGAGAGCGTTTTGAGCAGGAAGGAAATGTCAGGAGACATGACAGTCTGCGGTGATTCAACGGCTAAGGGGGTCTAGAACATAATAGATCATGACATGGATGGGAGATCGGTTTCAACTTGCGCGTCCCGGAATAATTTGACATTAGTAGTAACGCTCTCTTAGATTTACGCAGGCTGGGTTAGTTGATACGGTGAACCGCAACGACTGCGGTTTGGCGGTGGATCATTGAGCAAGGGGGCTGAGAGTGGGATAATAAGAACATGTAAGATGGTGTAGTACGAACAGGGCTGAAATTCGACGAGATTTCGACAATTAATAAGGTACCATGGGAGTGTCGAGTATTCGTATATGCCGCATCGTCGAACTGTTGTTCCGGCACTGAGGGTCCTTGAAACTCGAATGCAATCAGGAGTTTGTTCCAAATGGTGTCAGGGAGAGTGACATAATACCGTGACGCTTCGCATTATGCAATACCCTCTACTTCAACAAACAATGCACAACTCGTCCATACGTGGCAATATTCCATTGGGCTGCCCGGTAATTTTCTTCGACTTCGCCAACAGCACGACCCTCTAGCTATCTAGGCCTCGTGTAAATACTGTCGACTACGGCACTCTCGTAGTCCACATTCCTTTGTCTTTGTCTTTCTGGTTAGTTTTGTAACCAGAGAATCGATGGCCGACACCGCTGCGACAGACTGGGATCTCATCTCCTCTTACGCTGGCCTGCTCTGTCTCGCGAGCGTCTCCGTGTACAGTGGTGCGTTCGGTTCGCTGCCAGTATGTACTTATTACCCTCTTCGTGCTCGGGAGTTTTGGTATGACTGCCAAATTCGTAGACTCCCCCGCGCGCTCGGCCTGCGACGAAACAGAACCTCCTCCAAGATGACGAGGAAGAGGAAGAAGAAGATATTCCAGACCGCTTGTCCTCTGGCGACGCGTGGCTCATCCCGATCGTGAGTGTATGCACATCGTGGTTTGGAGAGCCACTCGCACGCCCATTCGTGTGTGTTGCTCACCGCGTTCCGTCAGGTCGGCTCCATGGTCTTGTTTGGGTTGTACGTGGTCGTCACGTACGTGGGCAAGGAATGGATCAATCTCTTACTCGGCTGGTATTTCTCGGTCGCGGGCGTGGGGAGTATATGGAAGGTACATTGCGTCGTCTCTAGATCTTTGTTTCTTCCTGCTCTTTGTCTGGTACGAACTGATCACGTGCGATGGTGGCGTTAGTCTACCGTGTCGTTGGCGAAATTCGTGATCGGAAAGGATAGATGGAGAAAATTTGATCGGAACCGGTTGCTCTTGCTCCGGGGCCCACTCGGTGAGTGGAACGCACCCGTTCCATTGCCATGATCTCATTCCATGCTCTTCAGAGGTGTTCTGCCTGTCGTTCCGGACACCAACTTTATTGCTGTTGCCCCTAGGGATGCTCCCTTCCATTCTTTATAGCTTCTCTGGTGGATCTCGCAAGTCTGCATTGTTGACCGACGTTCTCGCGCTTTCCTTTTCGTTTAATGCGCTGTCGATCCTGAAAATCGACTCGTTCCAAACGGGATGCATCCTACTGACGGGGCTGTTCTTTTATGACGTCTACTGGGTATTTGGTACCAAAGTGGTAAGATGGATTCTCCTGGCCCTGTTTTTGTCTCACGGCCCACAGATGGTGAAAGTGGCGACCTCTCTTGATGTACCCATTAAGCTTTTGTGGCCGAAATCGATGACATTTGCCACTGACAAAGGGTTCACCATGCTTGGACTCGGTGACGTCGTGATACCAGGCATTTTTATTTCTCTGGCACTCAGGTACGACCACGCGCGTGCAGAGAAGGGACGGACGTCTTTCAAGAAACCCTACTTCTATGTCACATTAACTGCATACGTCGTTGGCCTCGTCATGACCATGACGGTCATGCATATGTTGAAAACAGCGCAGCCAGCGTTGTTATACCTTAGGTAAGCGCACCTTATATAATCCATCTTTAGCTATTTTTCTACCTTCCGAAAAGAGAGAATGGCTACTAACAAGGGCATTGTCTAGTCCTGCATGTATCCTGTCCTTGGTCGCGACGGCGGTTGTGCGTGGGGAACTCGAAGATGTATGGAAGTGGTCAGATGATCCCGAACTGTCACGAGAGAAGAAAGTAGCTGTGGCGTCTCGGGCGTTGCCAGAGGCTGAAAATGGGAGGGGAACGCCACAGCCGAGTGACGGCGGTGATGGGAGTCGTGTAGATGCCGAGGTGACAGAAGGGGACGAAGAAGAGGTAACAGCCGAGAGAGAGGACGGTAAAGAAGTCAGACCAAAAAAGCGCAAGAGCAAGGGGAGGAAGAAGGCATGAGTGGAATAGAAAACATACGGGTCGGTATATCGATAGGTGTCCGCAAACCAATGTCGAGGATAGATGGGACGTGTGCTATACTTGGTGGGAGTTCTGAGGCGTTGGCAGCCAAGGTGATATATTTGGAGGGCGTGGCCAAGTGGGGTAAGGATGTGATGCGGCGCTGGTTGAATTGTTGCTTCGTAAGACGATGTAAGGTTCCTGATGGCTGGGACTAGAGATGGAGAGCGAGTCGAGGAACTGGAAGCGATCGGGTGACCCACATGAAGCACGATACTCGGCGCAGCAAGCACGACGTGATACACGATGCACGAATCTCGTGGAGGGGTAAGGGGCAAGCCTGAAGACGAGTTGCAAGGACCCGAAGTCGGACCGTCGGACCTATACAAGCTGAACAACAATGAACCAGTAAGTGTAGTCGTTCTCAGGCTCATAGCGCAGGGATGGGTGAGAAGAGCTAAAAAGGAAAGGGGGCGAATCAATGAGAGGGACAATGGAATGCCGTTATATCGATGGACCCTATTCGACACATGTTGACCGAAAGAGGGGGCGCAAGCTGGCAGGAATGAGCTGTATGCAGTGCATCGCAAGCTGATGGTGACGGAGCCTGTGAAGCAAGAAATGCGGGGGATGAATGGGGAGATGGTGTTGGGAGTTGGGTGATCTGGGTGATCCACAGGGTCGCCGGAGAGCATGTGGAGCCGGGAGAGATGAGAGGGAGGCTGCGCTGGGGCGAGGGGGAGCCGAGGACGTCACACGGGGAGGTCTAATGGCGCAGGAATCGAAGGAAGTGCTCTACCAATCAGAAGTCCGACGGAAGAGAGTGCATGAGAAGGAAGAACAAAACTCGGACAAACCAAAAATATGAGAGAGGGGGGGTGGATCTAAGATCAGCGACCGGATCTGATGAGCGCTAAATGAACGCCACATTGAGACCGGACGAGAGGAGGGTGAGGGAGCAGAATGGAAGGCGCTCCCGAGCGACAGTGTTGGCTGATGAAGTTGCCGAGGAAGTTCGAGGATGACGTAAGACAGCGCGTCTCAGTTGCGGGTGTACCATGAGGACGTAAAACACGGTACCCCTGACAGTGCAAATGGACATGTGAATATGAAGGGGGTCATACTTCCCGATATGGGATATGATTACGGGGTCTTGCTCTGTAGGTAGCGCATGTCCAAGTTGTGTGCCTTGCCGTGGTGAGTGGACATCCCTCGCCTCTTGAGCCTGGTCAAGTTCGCCTCGTCGCTGATTTTCTAGCTCCCTACCTTTTCATATTTTTTTTTTCTCTCAGTTTTACTCGCGCTAAACACAGCGCTGCTTGCCAGACTGCTTCCATTTGTCACTCAGAACGGTCTCTCCCTCTCTTGGTATGTTCTTGCTCATCATCTCTATCCTCCCAAACCTCTGATTATCCTCTGAACAGTACTCCTAGAGGACCTCCAAAGCAACCGATTCCCCGTCTCACCGCGTCTTCTCATCCTGCCATGCTCTCCCAGCATCCACATCCACATCCCTCTTCAGATCAGATGCATGCATTCCAAACTGACGACTGGTCCAGTGTTTTTTCCGCTCCCTTGACCCCAGCCGTCTTTGCCAACCTCGCCGCTAATGGCGCATTCCCCCTCCCCACCGCCGACGACAGTCGTCATTTCATCTCAAATCACAGGCCCAACCCTCCTCGCGATCTCCCAGACTTTCACCATGATCACCCCGCCTGGCCTCAGTCCCTCCCCACCCATCACACACCCAGAATACCCCCCTCAAAACCCCTTCCCATATCCACCCTCTCCCTCAAGCAGCCAACTCACGATGTCCCCTTGTCGTCTGTGCCCCAGGCTCCCCCCTTTCAGCACAGACAGCCCCATCGTGTAACCATCCCTGTGAGTCCCGTCGCGGCGCCCCCATTCCATCCCTGACCTTACCTTCCAGAGTTTCGATCACCCCCTATCAAGTCCTTCCCATGCTCGCAGACAGGATAGCGGTCCAGACGCTTACCTCCATCGTGACCCCGCTTCCGTAAACTATCACGCATACAGCCACCCCATCGAGCGCTCAAACGTTGGCATACACCCTTCCCTCTGGATGTCCCCGACATCTACTCATCCCTCTTCACCTGGCCTCTACTCTCCTCTCACGCAGCTCTCGATACCGCAGAACGGCACCGTCGCTCCGGATCCATCCCCACTCTCTGGCCACGTTCACATCTCTCCTTCCACTGTATCTCTTTCCGCCGAATCAAAGTCGGCCATTCTGTCTGACCTCTTTGCCGACGATCTCTTCAGTATATCGAGCAACGAACCGGTGTCGAGCTCATTTACCTCCCCAATGTTATCAGGTTCTCCCGATGTCCAATCACATGCTCTACCGCCCTCCGAGACGGATCCAGAGAAGCTTGCTAAACAGGACCCCCTTGCCACCCAGGTCTGGAGGATGTATGCGCGCACCAAAGCCAACCTTCCTCACGCGCAAAGAATGGAAAACATCACATGGCGCATGATGGCCCTTGCTCTCAAAAAGAAGAAGGAGCAGGATGACACGCCCCCCACGCCGCAGCTTACTGTATGTGTCAAGACAGAAAACACCGCCTCGAGCCCCTCCCTCGCACAACTCATCCCGTCAAATTCTCAACCCCCCGTCGAGGAGAGAGGGAGATCGTTCGTAAAGGGCAAGTCAAAGGTACAGGTCATCGGTTTCGACGGTACCAATCAAGATGGGGCTGAGGATGACGAGTACGTAATCCACTTTCAATCCACCTTTTGGTGATACGAAGTTACTTTAGCGGGGAGGCAATGGACTGGCGGGCCATGAGCAGGTCAAGATCCCGAATTTCCATGGACTGGCGACCTCAAAGTCGCTCCCGCTCACGTCCTCCTCGGTCGGTCATGCAGTTTGAGCACGCCGCCATGCAACATCAGTTTAACGTTCACCATCCCTTTTCAAATCCTCAAGGTCGTACGTGTCATCCTTCCGAACCAGCTGGGCGGCCATCGGGAGAACTTGCACCATCGCCCAGCATACGGATACCGGGTGCTTCCACCCTATCTTCGTCGCGCCCTTCTGCGACATCTTCTTCAGGTGGCATGCGCTCCGCACTATCGGCCATATATGAAGGCAATACGGGCCATGAGGCTTCTCCGTTCGGAAGTCCCACCCGTGACGACGCACACGTTAATCAATTTAATCATTCCATGTCCGCAGTCGACACCCCAGCTATCCATCCTTCTTCGCTCCCTTCTTTTGGCCTCCATGGCCTCTCCAAGTTCCCCCCTGACGACCAATCATCAAAGCCCCGTGCATTTCCGAGACACGTGCGCAAGACCAGCTTTGACCACACCGTGGAGCGTGAAGGTATATTCACCGGCCCGAGCGGTAGGCACCAAGTGAACGGTAAACCGTTGTCCCCGGACAGCCTCGCGGGGCAGAAGCGGCGTGCAGATGCACCACATGCCGAGAGCATTCTGCGGGCTGATCCATCCAACGTCGAAGGTAATCCGCGGGCGACGAAACCTCGAGAGGTGGATCAGTACGTTGGCAACGGTTCTTTCCCATCTACCACGTTCAACTTCACCTTCCCGCCATTTGACGGCATGTTCGACTTCACCTCACCTGGAAGCACAATATCACATCATGAGTTCCCACACATGCTCCAAAGCTCCGATGATGCTAGAGCATCCGATTTACACTTCCACGATTCTACGCCGCATTCGCTGAGTAGGCATACTTATACGCCCTCGGTCAGCTCTCCCCCTGGTGTCGACGAACGGTTATCTGTCGCTACTGCCGCCGCCAACTCAGCAATGGCAGATGGTTACGTTCAACATTTGAGGACGGGAAACTTTGCCCCCGACGATGGCGTCGATTACCGTCAACTTCTCGGACTCCCATTCCCGTCATTGGACGCCAGTCTAAATCTAGGCCAAGGACCGTATACCCACGTCGATCCTACGCAGATTTTGCCCGTCGAACATGGAGAGATGGTTTTGCAGAGCATTCATGCCAGCCCGACCAGCGATTGGGGCAATGGCCTCCCTTCGTCGACCGCTTCTCCTGAACCCTACGTCACATCTAGTGCTTCGTCCCCCCCGTCTGTCGAAGGCGGCAACAACACCACCAACCCTCGGATGGCCAATCGGAAGATATCATCAACGAATCGCGTCGCTCAGGGATTACAGCGAAGGAAGTCCACGGCCAACACTGCAGTTGCCATCTCCAGATCGGCAACGACCACCCCTGAGCTGACTATTGAGTGCAGCAGCAGTGCTACTGCTAAGGGAAGCAGCGATGATAGCGATCAACCTCCCACGTCGTGTACGAATTGCCAGACGACTAACACCCCACTGTGGAGACGTGATCCGGAGGGACAGCCTCTTTGTAAGTAGCATCCCATTGATCCTCCTTGGCCAATGCCTGATTGACGCACATCCGAACAGGCAATGCATGTGGCCTTTTCTTTGTGAGTATACCTGTGCTTGCTCGTCATCGTGTCCTTACGTCCGTTGAAGAAACTACACGGCGTCGTCCGACCGTTGTCACTGAAGACAGATGTCATCAAGAAGAGGTGAGTTGGGTGGTGCCACTGGTGTGACTGTGCTCATCATATTCGTAGAAATCGGGCTTCTGGGACTCCAAATGGCACCAACTCTCGGAAGGGTGGTGGCGCTGGTCTACCCAAGATTGCCGCGTCTGGCAGACCTCGTTCTGCTACCACGAACGCTATCCCCACTGGGTTTTCGGGTACTCGTGCTGCACCCGCAAATCGGGGACCGAACGGGGTTTCACAGGTTGGAATGACGGCGGTGAAGAGACAGCGGAGAACATCGACGGGGCTGCCAAGCTCTCCAATAACACGTAAAGTGAATGAACCGGCTTTCTGATTCTGAGACGATGTCCAGCAACGTACGTCGTCGTTGGTGATCAGCCTTGTTGATCTTATGGGGCCTGCGTGCATGTATTTTCTTGATTGGAACGCGGGATGTTGTAGAATATTGGCTCTGACCATAGATTATTGCTCTCACTCTTTTTTCCTACCGAGTTGCTTGATGACATGCTGATGCCGTTGCAAGATATGCTGCCCTATAATTTTATTTTACGTGTAGAATACGATGACATTGTACGATTACTGTGTGTGGGCAATTTGTGCAGGGTTGGGGCGACTAGAAGCTGCTAACAAATGTTCTGAATCCGGGATGTTGGCGCAAGCCCTCTTGGCGAACAACGGAGACGACAACGACGACGGAACCCACATCTTGACCGAGAGCTTGTACATATCTCCCCGTCGTCAACCTGGCATCGTTTTTCAAAAATGCGACACCCTCACCGCGTACTCCGGTGCCCACGTATACGACCGGTCTCCACCCTGTAGCTTCTAGGGACGTAAACCCAGTGAGCCGACGGCTGTCCCGAACAGAACTCGATTTTGAGCGAGCTTTACGCACGGACGGGACAGTACTCCTCAGAGAAAGTCTGGACGTGAATACCCTCGGCGCAGACAGCCCACCAAGTCAAGCAACAGCTTCCAAACTCGCATCGCCATCACCTCGACCGGAGAAGAATCATCATCGGAAGACCATCCGCGCTACACAACAACCCCCGACCCCCATCATCGTTCCACCAACACCATCTCCCAACACTAACACCCACTCTGCCCGACCGCTCTCGAATTCTTCCTCTTCATCTAACGAAGTCTTTTATGACGCTGAAGATCCTGACATGCAAACTAAACGACGATCCATCTATCGATCTCCCGGCACCTCCAGCAGCCCAGACCTGGCCACCCTCGTACGCAAGGCAAAAGAGAGGGGCGGAGTGGTGCCTCCTAACCTTGCTACAGCGCAAAAGGAAAAAGAGAAGCGGTCCGAGCTTCCCCCGCCTTTGCCCGTGAATTCTGGTTCTCGACAGTCCACCGCTACAACGCGGGCACGTTCGTCTACGAGCACGACTTCGCCTGCGCCACCCAAGCTGTCGATCACCGCGCCCTCGCACAAGTCGACGTCCAAGTTACCCAAGGATCCTGTCAGTCCTAGCGGATCGGATTGGGTTATGGCCAGCCCACGGTCGAGAACGACGTCCAGAGTTGACTCTGACAAGGTGTGTGTGTTTTTTTTTCTTCTTTTTTTCTTTTTTTCATGACTCGTCAATATTTTATTGTTCAGGGTACGAGAAACTCCGTCAAGGCCAAAACAAGCGCGTTTTTGGGCAAAATGCTTGGACAGTCGACCACGCGAGATCGTTCCGTACGTCAACTCGTCCACACCTCGTCTGCACATTCGTATGACCGTTTTATGACACAGCGTACGGATGCCTCATTATCAGGGTCTTCCCAGGGCAGACCCTCTCTGTTTAATAGTTTCATACCCCCGGTACCACCGCTGCCCGGGGATATACAATCTACGCCTACGCTGTCACCCCTCGGGGACGTATTCACCACACCACAGCCACCTCCACAGAGCGAAAAGCCATTGCCACCTATTCATGCAGGTCCGATGGATCGTGCCAGCAATGACTCTGACTTGAGCTCGCTCGTCGTCGTCGATCCGGTGTCCCGAATGAAAGGTCGTACACCTTCTCCCGACACGCGGTCCGCGGAGCGACCACTCACGGGAGATGCCAAATTCGCGGGACATGCTAAGCGCCGCAGCATGAGCGTCAGTGACCTTGATATTATTAAACTCAGTCTGGAGTCTTCTCCGGCACCGACGATACCCGCCAAGGACCACTGCCCGCTCGAAGCCCAAGCCTGGGAATCCTCAACCTCGCTGCATGGTATATTGCGCGATTTTAAAGGAGTGCTGTCGACGTTAGACCCTGACACGGGATCATCGTTGCTCGATCTTCGGGACCCATCTGTGCCCAGCCGTCGTGCTGTATCATCTCCGTTGATTGCGAGCGCTAGTCAGGCACCCCCATCGTTCCAGTTGGATGTAAAGTCCCCTGTATTGCCTCCCGTGCCTCCTGTAACCCCCGTTGTTACCCTACCAACAACGGACTCATCATCGGGGTCTGGAGCTGGGTACAACAAGGATTGTTTGATTGCCGAGCCGATGGCGTCCCCTCGAACGTACTCCCTCCGGACACCCGTCCGCTCGCGTTCGGGGTCTGGCCCTCACCAGCAACAACAGCAACAACATCAAGGCATGGGTGTGGGCGGTCTCGGGTCGCCACGTATCTCGCATACCAAGCACGGTCCCAGCCCGTTGCGGTACAGAGGATACGGGAACCAGATGCAGTCGTCGTACCGAGATACGTCGAAACTGCGAGTGCACCACTCTACTGCGTCGACGTCGGAGCCTTCGTTGATACCTGCCAGCGACGATGGGACACGTCCGTGTACGTCTTGCTGTTCTTTTTCTGTTATTGCTCCCATGTTGACGTGATCCAATTCCAATGACAGCGTTGACGGTCAGTTCCGGCGAGCTCACGACCAACGATCTCGCCCTGACCCGTTTCGCGTCCAATCCGTCGTTTTCGCACAAGGACAAGGGGGTCGTGCAGGATCCGGAAGAGTGCGGCAAGGAGTTGGCAGCACGGTGTTATCAGGAAGACGACGGGTTCTTAGCCAAGGACAAGATTGCCGAATGGTTGGGTGGACAGTGCGTACATTCTTGTTCGTGTGATGCGGGGGGGACTGAATGACCTTTTTTTCTCTTGGATAGTGGTCGCATCAACAAAATCGCGCTTCGGTATTACATGGGCTATTTCGACTTTGCGGGATTGAAGTTGGACAATGCATTTAGGTGCGTGCACGACGCTTTAGAGCAAAAGGGTCGTGGCTGAAGCTTGGCACGCGCAGACGGCTGTGTTCCAAGCTTTACCTGAAGGCTGAGACGCAACAAGTTGATCGTATCCTGGAAGAGTTTAGCAGACGGTTTTGGGATTGCAATCCCAATCGCCTGTATGGAAGCGCCAGTGCGTATATGCCATCTTTTCTTCCATCCTTTGGTAGCTGATTCGATGATAGGTGTCGTCCACGCTGTTACTTATTCCCTCCTCTTGCTGAATACTGACCTTCACGTGGCCGATATCACCAGCCGCATGTCCCGCACACAGTTCGTCCGGAATACGATGGCCGCGATCCAGATGCAGGTCCACCCAACTCGGTACCCTTCAACAACAGACCTTGATCAAGATGATACCAGCAGCGGCCCGGGAACGAATTCTGAAGGCACCGAAACCCAATCAGTGGCGCGATCGAAGCGGAGCGGTAGCATTGCGAGTTGGAATAGTATCTCCAGAGACACATTCGTGTCGTCGGGGGCGCTGTCTTCCACTGGGCTGTCGGTGGTGCAGCCGTCGCTGAACAGTAGCACGACATCGTTCCACCACTCGCCTGGGGTGGAGTCGAAGTCTCTCAGTGCTAGTCCTGCGCAGACGGTTTACGACCGTAGCTGGGAGATAGAGATGGAAGGGTTGCTCAAGGTGCGTGCTACCGTCTGACTCGGTTGAGGGCTGGTTTTGATCGACTCGATCGATGCAGGAAATGTATGGGGCCATCAAGAGTCAACAGATTTTGCAACCGTATGGCATATGTTCGTCAATGCGTTCTTGCGTGTGATGTTGCCGCTCATGGATGTTTGTACAGCACATCATGTTATCTCCCGCAGCCGGAGCTTGCGAGGGCAGCCCGATCGTCTGACGACGCTGAAGAGGGGCAGCATTAGAGGAATTCAGTCCATCCTCGGTGCACCATACAGTCCGTATAGTAGCAACAGCAGCATCGACGGGCGCGCCAGTCCGTCACCTAGCTTCGCGACTTCGACGCATGAAGTAAGATGTCCCGGAGCTGCCCTTTTCACGATCCTTTTTGCTGACCACCATCTGGGGCATGCAGAACCCCGTGGCTGCGTTCCTCACTCCCGCCCTCGGTTTCGCGTCTAACTTGTCGCACACGATCATACGCGAAACCCAGGAAGACGAAGATCGGAGCTTCCAGAGTCACGAGTCCAACTCGACCACGATCAGCATCACAGACGAGGAATTGGCGTTGCTGGGAGCGCCTTGGGCGAAAGAGGGTATGCTCTGTCGCAAGCAGTACTGGGAATCTGCTGGGAAACGGGCCAGGTCCAAGAGTTGGCTTGACGTCTTCGTGGTCATCCAACGCGGCGAGCTAAGCATGTTCACGTTTGGCGAGCATGGTGGGGGTGGATCTGGTATTGTCGGTGGTGGCAACTGGCTCGTACGTCATCGAGGGTTCCATCGCGTGCGCATGCTTGCGAATTGATCACACCTATTTGTAGGAAAACGCGAACTCGGTCGGGACTGTCCACCTCGCTCATTCCTTGGCGCACGCGCTTCCGCCGCCTGGATATAACAAACAACGCCCTCATTGCATGGTGTTGACGCTAGCCAATGGCGGGGTCTATTTCTTTCAAGCAGGCACGGAAGAGCTTGTCAACGAATGGGTTTCGACATGCAACTACTGGGCTGCCCGGACGAGCAAGGAACCGCTCGCGGGCGGCGTCTCCAATATGGAATACGGGTGGAGTCGGCTGTCAGATCCGCATCAACGATCGGTCTCAGACAATGACGCGTCGCGCGAGATGGACCGGACAGATACACTAAGCGTTCGGAGCGGGCGGAGCAATCGGAGCCGGTTCGGATGGCGGGACGGGACGGCGACGGTGCGGGTGCCACATTCGCCGTGGAAGGACCGGACGACAATCAGCGACTGGAAGCCGCCGATACCACCGATGATATCGAGCATACACGACGAAGAGACGCAGTTGGAGGCGTTGCAAAAGTATGTGGGGACTTTGAAGAAGGATCTGCAGCATCACAACGAGCTGCGCGAGCCGATGGCTGCTTTGGTGCGCAGTCGCGTTTTTTTTTTGTTGACAGGGAACATGCTGATGGTACTTCATATCAGTATGAACCTCGGTCAGCCAACGGGGTCAGAGCGCAGAGCAATTGGGAAAGGAAGTCGCAATACCTGCTGACCGAGATCGTGAAATACGAGTCTTATATCGACTCGCTTCAATCTGGGATGAGCCTGCGACTGAAGAAGCGGGGCGAAAAGGCCTTGGAAAGGGCGCTGGGAGGTCATAGTGGTGCCACGCAAGAGGATGATCTCGCGCGCGCGAAAACATTGCGGCGTAAGGATGGCAGTGCGGCCGAGGACTCGGAAGACACGATCTCGGAGGTGGACGACCAACCACTCGCGTCTGTCTTGACCTCATCACGTCTTCATCGTCGGGAGACGGCCGAGGGCGGTTAAGCATTGGATGGGCGAGTAATCCCGAATATGATACTTGAAATTTTCTTCTACATAATAGTGCCACATAATCCTTTCGTCTCTCTGATCTCTTTTTCTTCTCCAGAAGAGAGAATGACGTATACTTCGGGAATTGTGGAAGCATTGATGTATTATATCTCACATACCTCTTTCGCTTTCCTGAATTTACTCTCTTTCCTTATCTTTTGTATCATTCTCTTTCCGTTTTTCTTTGTGGACGTTTTGCTGTTTATAAAGGGTAATTTGGACATGATGACAAAAGGGGTATATCGATTTAAACACTGACAAGGTGCGTACTAAGATAACAAGAGGTAGACGGCGCAAGTCGTTTCATCATACTATCTGGATTGTATGTACATGCGAGACATATACCTTGGCAGCAGAAATGACTGCCTCGAAACCGCTCGCGGACGCCATTCCGATGAGCCTTGATTGGGAGCGTCACGGTACCGACATCGCATTGTCCCAAACCGCCTCGTACTGAGACGATAGAAAGTGGCTGTACCTGGCCGCAATCGACGCATATTTCTCCGTATCCAAGAAGCATTGTACGTGCTTCATCCACAGGCCCTAATTAGGCACGCATGTCTTTCTTTCCTCACCCTGAACAATTCTAGGGGGAAGGATAGGTGTTTCAACTCATCTGTGATACGGAAACTGGGAACCGTTGGATCTGATCATTGTTGCAGGGAGAACTACCGGATTGGGCGTTATCGCACGATTCCTCAGGACACCGTTGCTGTGGGTAAGCGAGCAGTGCATGGTTGCGGCCCAAGCTGACTTGTGCTTGCTCCAGCAATGTTGTGTTTGAACAGCCAGCGACGGCGTAGAGTGCGCCCAGACCGGATGCTATGACAAACTGCTCGGGAAGATGGAAACAAAGAGCAAGATCAGAGATACACGCGAATCATGTCAAGAAATAGACAGACTTGATTGTATGTCCATGCGGTAACTTAGGTCGCGGCGTGATGAAGAGGTGAGGGTGGCAATATTCCACGTGCATGTTCGATGTGTGCCTGTCCATTATTCAAGTTCTTGCACGTAGAGGGGTCTGACCTGTCGTTGAACAAGCCATCGGGGCCCTGCATCCCGGAATCCATCACTAGAAAAGGACATTCGTACGCCGAGAACCTTTAGCTAGAGACATGTATACCATGCGTGTACAAATTTTACCTGTGCCAGTGCAAGTACTATCCTCGGTCCTCGAAACAAGCATAAGCCGAAGTCAACAAAAGCAGCTCGTTGGTAATCGCATTTTTGCGGTAGCGAGCGCTCGACCACCGGATTGCCAGTGAGTGGGTCAACAAGAGAGCAGCGACGTCGGGTTGCGTGAAAACTCACGTCCGCCTCTACAGTCATTCACCACCATTTGCGTTCCCACCACCATTTGCGTCACCACCACAAATCGAGGCGCTCTGCCGTG
>JBBPLX010000186.1:779-39405 GCA_038090015.1 Leccinellum albellum | reverse complement strand
GATTTATGAGAAGCAATATGAGACAGATGGTGAGTTGAATGGGTGCAGTCCAAGACAGGTGAAAATAACCCATGCAGAAGTCGATCCGGGAAACATCGGTGGAGATGTGGTTCACCAACCTGCCATTCGTCATTCCTATACGGGCGCGAGGAGATAATGAAAGGGCACGAGAGTAGATCGCAGTGATTAGACCACCCCGCAAGAGGACGCCGCAGGCCATACTGCGATAAAGGAAATGTTGTGAGCACCAGGATGACACGAGCCGTAGAATAAGGAGAGCGAAACAAAGTCCGATGCCAGTTCCGACTGGAGGAGTGGGTTTACTTGCAGCATGTGCGACCTGCGACTCGGTAGCAAAGGTAATGATAGCCTGCCACAAAGATAAGTACTTCGTATACATCGTTGATAATGGCAGTTCGAACCTTAACGATGAGCGGGCTGATGATGTCTGCAGTGTCGCCTATGACCTTTAATATTCCAGCGGACCAGAAGAGCCATTTAACGCTGTCATTCATGGCAAGAATAAGACTAGCTTTGCGTTTTCCGTCCTTGTCCCTCCAAGTCTTTTCCCGTTCTGCGCGGACGCCACGAAGGGTCCACCAGAGACCCTTCAGACCAGGGCTAACGTCACCGTTCGCCAGTCGTTCATTGTATATCGCTGCCTCCTTCCGCCGGCGCTCAAAGGACGTGAGGATTGTGTTGGCAATCCGAGTTGACGAGCGGTCATCCTGAAGCTTGTACAAGTCCGAGGCTTCAAGGGGCCGAGCATAGCCCAGTAATAATAAGGGACTCAACCAGAGAAACCAGAGGCGGCTAAAAAAACCGGCTGACGCCTCGGGAATAAGAATTGCCTCATGGATACTAGATGTCTTGGAGTGAGGAGGGTTGGGATCCTTAATGGGGAAGAACCTAGAGCATGATCGGTAGTCGGTGGTTGATGACCTTTGGAAAGTGGATTTTCTCTTCGAGGGTTCATCTGGCTTGTACGCATATCGAAAACTTGATGCATCAGTGGAGCATGACTCCGAGTCAGACTTGTCCTCTGGATAGGACGGCATTGGACAGTTAAGTGAGAGAGCAACAGAGTTGGCAGGAAGCAAAGGGCATGACTTTATACCAAGCAAGCAAGGTGATTATTTAATTGTACTCACCAGGGTATACCAGTACGAACGAAAAGCTGTTTCACCGAGAGTCGTTAGTAAGAAGTAACGTAACGAGCACAGTCTCCGAGGAGCCCGACTCTTGGTAATACTGACTCTGGAAGTGAATCGTCGTCATAAATGATATATAACACCATGCAGTCAGCACAGTCAATCACTCACCTTACAAAATCCAACTCGCACTGAAATTGCGACATGGGGCTAAGTTTTCAGTTTTCTAGCTGCTCAGCTAGAATCACAAAACACATCCAAGCCATCTTACTTACTAGAAAAGGGCCGGCGGCACAGTGTTTGAAAAGCTATGTACATATGTAGTTACCACAGCAATACTTAATTATTATTGTGGCTGTTGTTATCTAATTATGGATACCATCAATCAAACAGTAAAGCCCCAATCAAGTTGAACTGCCATGGGGGCTAGGCACGTCATAGTATGACACAAGAAGGGATGTTAGGGGGAACGAGCCCACGACAGGTAAGTAATCGCCGTCTCATCCAAAACTCATGAATGCCGAACTACGACAGTGGTACAGACAACTATTTTGCAACCACCCAGAACTCTAGCGCAATTCACCCGCCACATACTCGAATCCAAAGGATATACAAAAGTTGCATGCAGACGCCGCTTGATGCAAGGATCAAATTTATCGAGCGCGAGAAGAACAGGAGCTGAAAAATGAACAGGGTGTATAGCTCCGAAGCCACAATTGTTAGCTGTGTATGTTGATCTTACATGTATGGTAGTATTGCCGGACTTATTTACCACTGTCGATGGTAGTATATATGGTCATTCGAAGCTCTTGATGGGTCCGAGGACCATGTTTGATAAAAATTCAGTTAATGATCCTATGTTAACTTCCCGCTGGACACAATTATGTGCCATAAGTTGCTGCTCGGAGACAAAATCTCCGCAAACTGCACGAATTTGAGACACTGAACAGCCGATTAGTAAGAATCATCGCTGACCACTCTAGGAACGCCAGCGCTCATGTTCGTGGCCGTGGAGAGCCACGAATCCACGGGTGCCGGGCGAGCCCGTGGCACTTCAAACACTGCGGCGGGACTTTCTCCTTGAATCAAGATTGCGACATCCGTCACGATGATGATAGAATACACCAGAAATCCATTGTTGCTGCAGATTGATGCATCCGTCCTTTGTTGCCATACCCTCGAGCTCCTTGACAATTTCCATGCGGCCATTGGGCTCTCGAACATTTCCAATGTTTCCTAGTACTGTGTGGACCAGAATCTTGTGAGTCGTCAGGCCATCAGCATTCGTTCACTTTCAGGACAAACCACAACTTGAAACCAGTCCTTGAAAGTCTTGTCAGCATCGATCGGCGCATCTGGCGAATATAGAGCGTTACAACCTGTAATCCGATGCTACGGAAATGCCTGCCAGGCGCAGTATCACTTTTCGTGACTCTATCACCGGGAGATGCCACCAGAGTGTCCCCTTCACCTACTACTATCAGATGGGAGAGGGAAGGAATCCCCGTTTTATAATTAGTTGATGTTCATAGACCAAAGTCAGTACGATTGCATAGATCATTCCAAGGATAAGACGAGTGGTTAGCTTCCTCCAGGGGTAACATCATAAATTCAATCATAGAAAGTTAATTGGCCGCTTCAAGTCTATATGCAATGTTTCCAGTGCGACTTTCAACCCATGGACATACTAGTGCTACCTTGGCAAACGATCTCAACCTCGAGGTTCATTGCACTATGATCTACTAGTAGTGTCTCAGTTCTATTGTTGAAAGCAAGATTCTCTTCAGCAGGGTATAGCTCTTATAAGACATGAATCGTATTTTCCTGCCAAGAATTACATACATCACCTCCAGCTCGATTGCGGATCGACTCGAAGTCGAGTCGTTCCGTTGTCCAAATTTGTCAGTATCACGTGAGACGGCGCTTGCCGATAGGACAGATTTGGGCGTGTTAAAGTGCTTGATCAGGGCAACGCTCGACCGCTCGCTGTGAACGTTCTTGTCCTGCGTGTCCTCTCATCGCACTCATCATCGCACAACACCACAATCAAGATCGACTCCACTCACGTCCTATCTTCATCTCTCTCCACTTCGCTCCCTCTCGTTAGCTTGCAAGTACACCCCTCGTGAGCACATCCCAAATCGTTGTAGCATGTCGATGCTAATCTTACCCGAAATCGCACAGAATGGCTGCAGGAAAGTCCCAAAAAGCCAAACAGCCTGCGGTCGTTCCTTTCTCCATGAGCGAGCGTTCACATGTCCCCGCCGTCCCCATGCAACCAATGCCGCTTGCTGCAGATGGGAAGAAGCAGAAAAAGAAGAAGGGAAAGGGAAAGGAACATCAGTATGCTGGCATGCGGGGTTTTGACGCTGGAGACATGCCGAGCCTCCAGGATTCCAACATACCCCTGCCGCCTATGAGTGGCCTTTCTCCACAGCTCGAGTCAGTGCGAATCACTACTACGGGTTATGTCGCGACTTCTGCCGCTGGTCTCGCTCGCGCTGGTGCTGGTATGACCACACAGTTGCGCGGCGAAATATTGGCCTCCTCGAACGACTTGCATTTACGCAGCATCGAAGTTCAGTCGAATGGCCGAACTGGGACGAAGGCGGGTCAACCCATGTCTGAACATTCATTGCCAAAGACGAATGGAGCAAATGGTCCATCGTTAGCAGACGACGAGTATTGGTCATCTTTTCCGCCTCACATCAAGAATTTCGTGAGTGTCATTGGTTATGCTGTGTAACGTCTGCTCACGATTGCTTGCAAGGCGCAAACAATGTACAATATTGCCCAGCAGATGGTACAGTCTGACACGTACCTCAAGAACGGTACTGCCACTGCTACAGCGACGATGGCCACGAAGGGCATTCCGGGATATCCCCCAGGCGCATACCCTCCGTTGCCATTTGATCCATCCATATTCTCTGATCCTGCCTTCACGTTATCCGTAGAGCAGGCGGCGGCCGCTGCACTAGGGGCCGTGCCGCCTGCACCTGGCCAGCCTCCTCGTGGACCATTACCTCAGACAAACGTCGTGCTTCTCAACGAATATGAAGGGGTAGAGCACGGGTTTCCCCAGGACGACTACTACAGCGAGGATGAGGTGGATGGCAACTTTGAGGATGAAGATCTGGAAGACGAGTTTGACTTGCAGCCTCACCCGGCGCGCCCTCCAACTGGACCACATGCTTCAGGACCGGAAGCTGTCGCCCACGTTGTTCTGAGTTACGGAGAGACAGTTGCTCGATCACCATCAACGACAACGACGGCCCCACAAAAGCGAACTGACGTTAGTACTAAGACTAGCAGTACTGCCCGTTCCCCTGAGCCAATTTCCGCTACCGACACTAAGCAAAACAAGCACAAAAAGAGAAAAGACCCCGGTGAAAATCCGGCCGAGCCTCCGGTGGCACGCTCCGTGCCGAACTCGGCACCCGCACCAGAGCTTGGTTCGGCAAACCCGGCATCGGAGTCGGCAACGGAAAAGGGCCGAGGACGTCCCACGGCGACGGTCGATTTGACAAAGCGCCCTCCTCTCACTGCCAACGCCATGCCTGCAGCTCGAGCAGCTACAAAAGAAAACATTTCCTCAAATCCTCCCCCAAGCTCAAGAGCTCAGGGAAAACAACCCATGTCATATGCACCGACGACAGCGACAACGGCCACAACCAACAACGCCACCGCTGCGGTCCCCGGCAATGGTCAACAACCTGTAAGGACTGCACGAGCTGCATCAAAGGCTCCGATAACCGCCCATACGTATTCACATAATCATACGCACCATCATCCATCGCCGCCATCGTCCAACGCATCTGCCCCCCACAAACCTCGTCCCCCGGCTGGCTCGGGCTCCACCAAGGGTTCGCAGAATAACAGCAAGATCTGGAGTACGAACACGACAGAGGAGCGCGAACGTATCAAAGAGTTCTGGCTTGGCCTTGGAGAGGACGAGCGGCGCAATTTGGTCAAGATCGAGAAGGACACCGTTTTGAGGAAGATGAAAGAACAACAGAAGCATAGTTGTAGCTGTGCTGTCTGTGGGCGGAAGCGGTTAGTACTTTTTTTCGTGTCCTTTTACTTGGAAAGACTGAGTGCTGATTCGATGACTTCTGGCTTTCTCCTCCCTTCACTACTCCCATCCATCGGATTGGAAAAAAAAAAAAAAACGTGCTACGTTTCTCGAACCCTCAAACCCACTCGATCGATGGACTTTTAGGCATGCGATCGAAGAAGAGCTTGAGGTACTGTACGATGCTTATTACGAGGAGCTAGAACAGTACGCGAACTACCAGCAGCGCTATGTCAATTCCGGCGGCACCATACCACCTCCACCTGGGCCTGGGCCGTTTCCTGGCAGTGTCGAGCTCGATAAGAACGGTGCTGTCATTGGGCATCCTCATACTAGACACTCACATCACCCTGCACGGACAAACAGAACACCCGCTCTCACCAACGGCCGGAAGCACACGAAACACGAGAGTGAGTTCGACGATGATGAGGGGGACGAGGACGACTATGAGGAAGAGGAGGAGTACGATGAGGAGGAGGAGGAGGAAGAGGAAGAGGAGGAAGAGGAGGAAGGTGCAGAAGAGGAAGAAGAGGAAGTGAAACCACGCGATCAAAGAAATGCCGGTTCGCGCGGGCGTAGGCCGGTCAACGGTACAAAGGTCAACGGTCGGGACGGGCTATTCAATTTGGGAAGTAGCCTCACTGTAACGGGTACGTCGCCCATTTTTGTCCAGGTCATCACTTTCGCTCATTTTTGACAGGCCCCAACAACATCCTGACCGTTGCCGACGATCTGTTGAAAAACGATGGTCAAAAGTTTTTGGAGATGATGGAGCAGCTTGCTGAGCGTCGAATGCAGCGCGAGGAAGAAGCTGCCGCAGATGTGGAGGATGAGAGTGATATTGATGAGGATGAGGAGGGAGACGAGGAAGAAGAGGACGAGGAGGAGGACGAAGAGGATGATGATGATGACGAGGAGGTGAGTTCTCAATTATGACTTTCCCTCTCCATGCTTAGCGATGTGAAGATCATGACCGAGGAGCAGAAGATGGAAGAGGGGAAGCGAATGTTTTCCATCTTTGCCGCCCGCATGTTCGAGCAGCGCGTTCTTCAAGCGTACCGCGAGAAAGTCGCCCAGGAACGTCAACAACAGCTTCTTCGTGAACTGGAGGACGAGGACAAACTCACGAAGGAGCGGGAGGCAAAGAAGCAGACGCAGAACCAGAAGAAGAAGGACAAGAAAAAGTATTGTGTTTCGTTCTGTTTTCCGTGTGATACTTAACTTTTATTCCAGGCTGCAGAAGTTAGCAAAGGAGGAAGAGCGAGCAGCCAAGGCAGCGGAGAAGGCGGCTGAGGAGTCGGCGATGAAAGCCAAGCAGCAGGAACAGGAGGAGGAACTGCGGAAGAAGAGAGAGGAGGATAAGGTGAAGCGCGAAGCGGCTCGCAAGGCTGCCGAAGAGGAGAGACAACGCAAAGAGGATGAGCGTCGCAAGCGCCTTGCAGAGGAAAGGGAACGCGAGGCCGAGAGGGAACGGAAGCGGAAAGAGAAGGAGGAAAAGGCAAGGCGCGATAGGGAGGAGAGGGAGCGCAAAGCTAGGGAAGAACGGGAGGCTAGAGCTACTGCCGAGAAGGCGGCACGCGAGGCTGCTAGGAAGGAGCAACAGGAGAAGGAAGAGCGAGAGAAGAAGTTGGCCAAGGAACGAGAGGAGAAGGCTGAGAAGGAACGTCTTGCGCAACAGCAACGGACTGCGGCCAAGAATGCTCGCCAGCCTACCTCTCCTCGTGCTTCGGGTTCCACTCAGCGTTCACAGAGCACCAATGGCTCTACGAAAAAGATACTGAACAAGCCCGTGGTCACGCCTGCCCCTCCGGTTGCTCCGAGCCGTTCGACGCCTCAGCGACCCGTGGCCCAGACGTCTCAGCCTGCTACCCCTGTTGCTCCTGTTGCTCCGAGTGCCTTTCCTCTACCTGTAGCCCCATTGTACCCGCCAGCCCCAGGGATTGCACCACCACCTAGTACCCTCACTGCTTATGCGCCGCCCCCACCGTTTGGAATATTTGGTCCTGGATCGTCATCGATGCCCCAAGGACCGCCTCCACTGCACCCACCGTCCAATCTTCCGAGAGGCTTTGGATCACCTTCCGCTTTTGATTCTCCTTTCAGTCGGCTACCTCAACCCGCACCTATAGGGCCACTTTCGAAAGCCGGTCAGAACCCCCTTGCTTCCCCTACGCTACTCGCTGCTAGTCCTAGGAAGGCGTCCTTGCCGGAGCCCGGTCCGGGTCCCGTTGCAAGGCCGGTCCCCATTGCTCCGATTGCGCCACCACCACCGCCGATGGCACCCATTGCACGACCCACTACTGCTGAGACATCGGGGTCTGGATCTGGCTCGCCTGTTCGACGATCTCCCAGTCCAAAGGGTGTCCTGGGATCGTCTGCTCTTGCTGCGGACGATGATGAAGTCGTACCGCCTCCTGGGCGGCGAGTGGTGCCTGGTGTCGTTGGTCAGTCTTGGACCTCGGCTACCAGCCCACGTGCCACCGCGGAAGCACGACCGCCCTGGGGTGCTCCTGCACCTCCACCTGCCTTTGGCTCACCTCGGCCGCTGGGTGGCTCACTGTGGGGCAACATCAGTCCAGAACCGTCGTGGCAGTCTGCTGGCTTTTTCCCGAACGCGTTCGTTAATCCCGTTAATCCCTCGCCGCCACCTCATGCTGGCAACTGACTTTACTTAATCGTTGACATTAGCTATTCGTCGTCAATCACGCCCTCCTTTTATTCCCTCGATCTGTAGCTTCACGAGTCTTTTTGTTGTGACCTTCGAGACCCTCTTTCACCTGTTCTCACACGTGCTTCATCTGCAATATCCGATTCTGGTGGATGGTACGTTCCAGGTATCAAACAACGCAGAAATACATCATAAAGATTTGAAAAAAATTTCGGTATCGTGCGTAAGAATCACGCGATCTTGTCGTTGATGACAACCTCTGCTCAGCACCGTTGTGAGTTTGACGCAAGGCAAGGCCGGGGTTATTGACGATATTAGTAACGGCGAGGCTGAAGTTGGCAATAGTTCCAATGCATCAAACGTGATGTAACTATACATATTCTCGAAGTTCGGGGGGCGTGGAGAGGCGTGTGATCAGAATGTCACCGTGACTGTGGGGAGAGGGTGACGGCTCCGAAGTCAAATGAGCACCCGCTTCCGACTTACGACGGATGCAGGCCGGGAAGACTCGGAGTCCTACTACCCAGTTTAGCGTTCGACGTTCAGCGTTCAGATCTCAGAAGAGTCTCCTTGGAGAAAGACTAAGTCTGGGATTCAACCTATTTGTGGGCGCTTCAAACTTCAGCTTCAGATTTGGCCAGAGGCAGGAGCGGTTTACATAATTTGACCTTCCAATAAAATTCATATCCTCGTCTACAGTACCATTACCAGCTGGGAGCGCATCTCGCCGGGCGCTCTCGGTTTTCGCACCCATTCTCACTCTCCACTCCCACTCCCAGGCCTAATGGCCTATCGTCGGTTGTGCCCGTTCATTCCTTTCGCTCACCGGCCTGCTCGTTGCCTACCCAGCCTTCGCAGACCGCACGGACTCTGACAGCAGGGCCAGCGGGCCGAAAAGCTCTCCATGCTTTCGCCTACTTCATATTCCCACCCGCGCTACACCCCACGGGTCACCGTAGCGATCGAGATTCACGGATGTGTGAACTTGAGGCTGGTCCTCCGCCGACGAGCGTGACCCAAGGAGCAATCTGAAAATATTCCACAAGAGATTGAGCACATGATCGTTGATTTACTCATCCCTGATCGGTTCCACCAGTCGAACTGAGCTGACTCCGGCGCCCCGTAGCGCTTGAAAGACTCATGGGATAAATCATTACTTGTTCGGGGTTAAAATGTTAACGGGGCAGGGTGTTCGTCCGGTATTTTGGTTCTCCAAGTGCATTTGGAGAGGTTGCACATCTACCAGAACCAATATCATTTCTGAGGCCTAATACGTGGTAGTTCGTGGCCTTTTTAACCCGAGGTCCCAATCCCAATGTAGCTGATTACTGCCGCACATGTATCACCCGCAAGTCTCACTATCGTCCGTGCGTTCCTCAGACTTTTTTCTAGTGGGACTGTTCTTCGGCGGCGTCCTGGTTTACTACCAATGGTCTACTTTTCAAGGGAAATTGCGGTTGATCAAGTGGGCTATGTTTAGCTCATCAAATAGGATCTTAACAGCTCTAATAAACATCCTGGAAAGTAACCATGCAGGGTATCGCAGCAGCGCCAAGAAGACCAGCATCTGGCCCTCATTTCTTGGTTGGAGTCCTGAGAAGACTGTGACATGGAAGGAGAAGTATGCTTGTATGTACAGATTCAGAACCCGATAATCTTTGACTAACATCATACAATCAGCATTCCAGAAGTTTGGATGGGACATCATTTCGTCCGTTTCCTGGTTTCCCCAGCCAGCGATCGCTTTCTTCGTTGCAGATCCTGCCGCAGTAAAGGTAGGTCAAAGTGATCTTACGCCTGCCCCTACAACACATGAACTCTGTTGCCAATAATAGGACATCACGCTTCGTAGACGGATTTTTCCAAAACACATGGATGAATACAAGATCTTTCAAATGTTCGGAATGAATCTTGTTTGTGCGGAAGGCGACGTATGGAAGAGACATAGGAGGATTTGCGCACCCGCGTATTCTGAAGTCTGTGTTGCCTGCTCATCAGTGACTTTCTCTACGATTGATAACAGTCATGTGTTGTCAGAAAACGAATGCATTCGTTTGGGCCGAGAGCTGTCGGATCATATCTTGCATGTTCTCAGAGTGGGGCAATCAATTTGAGTGCTCCAATGTTCACGAATTTACGATCACTGTGAGCAGACTTGGTCAAATTTATGTCTTGATATTGATCCCATAATGTCCAGTTCGCTTTGAAGGTTATCAGTATCGCAGGCTTCGGCATCCACTACGATACAATTCCCGGCCCTGGTCACCAGATGACCTTCGGGGAAGCTATCTCTACCATATCACGACACGGATCCCTGAAAATTCTTATTCCGGAATGGGCATTGGGGTTAACTCCAACGTTCAGAAAGACAAAGGTGGCATTTAATGAGCTTTGGGCGTATATGGACGAGCTTGTCAAATACTATAACGAGAATGACACAAACTCACGAGAAAGGGGCGATCTTTTTAGCGCACTCCTCCAGGCTAACCAAGAAGGAAACGGAAGTATTAAGCAACTCACCAAAGACGAGCTCTGGGGTATGTTCCCGTAATGGACTCCTCCGGCTGGGTTTACCTCAAAAGGCACATAATAGGCAATATATTTCTCGGATTCTTTGCTGGCCACGAGACCACTTCCGACACACTTGCATTCATCTTAATTCAACTAGCACGTCATCCAGAGGAACAAGAACGCTTACACAACCACGTGAAGTCCATCTTGCAAGACTGTCCAGCACCGGTATGTACATCTTGGTTCAGCTTGCACATTTTTTTTTAGCTCCGATGGTACTTAGAAATATTCCGATGCTTCTCGCTTCACCCGTACTGCCGCGTACGTCAGAGTGAACACACGATTTGGCCGGTAGCTGATTACTTTACAGGGTGATTAACGAAACTCTTCGAATGTATCCGCCTGTTACTGGCCTGCCCAAGTATTGCGCAGAAGCAACAACATTGTCATGTGCCGCGGCGAACTCGAGTGAAGACCGCGCAACCGTCCCCATTCCCGAAGGTTCGACGGTAATGATTGACGTTCCAGGGTTGCACTACAGTGGTGAGTTTCGTTTGTGCCAGAGAGCCATAATTTTTACACTCCAAGACAGAAAAATACTGGAAGAATCCTCTAGAATGGATTCCGGATCGATACTTGACTGAATGGAACGCCGATGCTTTCGCTCCGTTCTCGATTGGAGCGAGGGCCTGCATAGGCAGGAAGTCAGCTGCATCTCTATTCGTTTTGTGAACATGCTTCTGATTATTAACGGGCAGATTTTTCGAGGCGGAGGCGACTGCTATGATCAGTATGCTTGTAGCTCACTATGAAATACAACTTGCACCTGGATGGTCATCCGGAGATATTGAGACAAGAGTCGGCTTGACACTCGGGTACGTTTCCCGTGATTGTGTAAATTCACATATTTAGACTAAGCTGGTCATCAGCCCGAAGGGAATGCCCCTCGTATTCTGCCGAAGGAGTACTAATTAGAGGTAGATGAAAGTCCTTGTCCGAGATAATTCGTGAGGATAAGAAGCCTATTCAAGCATGGGGCTGCGATGATGTACTACTTAGTTAGGTCCTGGAGAGTCAGTGAGTGATCTATGTTACGAACGGCTTGGTTTCAATGACGAAGCATTCAATGACCATGAGACCAAACAGCCTCACTAAATTTGATCGAAGAAAGAGAATCCTGCCGGGACAGAACATAGCCTGGTGATGGCTCCAGTTTATGTCACTTATCTCTCTCATTACCCTCGTGTCTTTCATTGACTCATTTCAGCCAACTTTTCAGCTTCCATTCCCCTATGGCAGAGTGATCCAGAGAGTTTTCAGGGCACCGTTGACCGATCAATAAGATCATCGGGCACACCCCATGTTCAAAGTTTCGATAGACCGACATCAACCCAACCCTCTCGGACTGGGTGCGTCCCCCAGCGATAAAGCAGGCGATTCTCTAATGAATCATCTAGCCGTTCAGTCCAACAAAGCTGCCAGGGAATCTGACGTACAACAGAAGGTCCATTGTCTCAGGCTCTAAAGGAGGCCACGAGGCCAATGACCATGGTCTATTCAGTACGCAACGCCCACAAGCGGAGTGCGCTTCATTATTAGACCGTTGCACCCAAGGCATCCTGCATTACAATAATTTTGAACGTACGTTGTACCGCGACTCTGAACGTGGCATGTCTGGTAGCTGTACGCCCAAATACTTTGAACCCATGGATACCTGCCCTTGCACTATGTACTGCCTTCTTCCCAAAATCCGGGTCTTGTGATTATACATGCATTCTTTGGACCTCGTCATCCCAGGATCACTACTCGGCGGCCTCTGGGCTTACTACCAATGGTTGATATCCGAACAGAAGCTACGGCTGATTACTAAGTAAGTAATATTCAGTTCATTAACTGACTTCCTCGTCTGATATAGCAACAGTAATCATGTAGGGTATCGTGCTTCCACCAGGCAAACCAGCATCTGGCCATCCGTCCTTGGCATGAGTCCCTAGAAGACCGTGATGTGGAAGGAAAAACTTGCATGTGTGTACAATCTGGATCCAGCGTTGGAGCATCTCGGTAATGTCAAACGACCAGCGTTCCAGAGATATGGATGGGACATCGTTTCATCTGCAACCTGGTTTCCCTGGCCAGCGGTCGCGTTCTTTGTTGCAGATCCTACCGCAGTGAAGGTACTTAAGTACAAGTTTTGTTTTCGTCTGTACAGGTGGGTTCACTATGAGTCGGACTTATCACGCTTTGTAGATGGAATTTCCCGAAGCACACGGGTGAATACAATATCTTTGAGATGTTCGGCATGAATCTTATGTATCTGTGCAGTGCAGAAAGCAACGTCTGGAAGCGCTACAGGAAAATTTGTGCACCAGCTTACTCTGAGATTTGCACTCTACGTTCTATATTTTGGCTCTCAGAGAGCTGACGTTTTCTTTCATTATAAAACGAACGCGTTTGTTTGGGATGAAACTTTCCGGATTCTATCTGATATGTTCTCGCAGTGGGGCGATCAATTCGAATACAACGATGCCCTTGGATGTACGCTTACAGTGAGGATAACTTTACCGCGTCGATTTCTAGTAATTAATTTATCTTCAGCTGCTTCTGTTGCAAAACCTCCATATATGAGCCTATCTCGTAGCAGCACTATCATCGTCCTCGGTCTGCCTAATATATCTAGGACGACTTGGATTGTATCTTGAGGGTCTTGTGTACGTGTATTGGTTGTATCGACATGCACGCGAGCGTTGTCATTATACTACGATTACTTCGACTTGTGCGTCCTCTTTCACTCTCTCCGGTGTTAAGTTGTAAAGTTCATCGATGAGTGCGGGAAGGAACGTTCCTGATCCCCGTACATCTGGCCGCACTGCGGCACGTTCCCCTGCAATGGTGAGCGCCAAAATACTTTTGAAGTGTAAGACCCAGGATCCAATCAGTATGGTCGGGGGAACATACCCGCCGACTGTGCCTGTCAACATGTCACCCTTCACGAGTTTCACTACCTCATCTTCGTTCTTTGCCAACTCCCATGCACCTGCACAAAATGTCGCCACACAAGTACCTGCTAAACATCCAGAGCCAGTGATATCACCGAGGAGGTTGTGTCCATTCGTAAGTTTGACCACAGTCGTTCCGTCCGAAACCCAATCAACGGCTCCGGTAAGCGCAACAACACATCCTGACGATTTGGAAATATGCAACAGAGATGAGATGAGGTTCAGGGTAAACTCACGCTCCTTCCTTGCCAAATCTCTTACAAATGTAGCAGGATTAGCAAATCCAACACCGATGCTGTCAACGCCCCTGGCTTGTACCTCGACGACCTGTTAGCACAGTAAACCAAATGATTGAATCGGACCAAAACCGCATTAGAACATACCTCTTCTGAACCAGAAAGCGCGGCGAGCTCGCCCGCATTGCCTTTGATTACACTGGCTTGCCAAGTGTCTAACAATCCGGCAGCAACCTTGCGACGAAACTCGGTTGCTCCTACACCAACCGGATCGAAAACGACCGGCTTCTTCTTTTCGTTTGCAGACTGTCCAGCGAGCAGCATGCATTCCATATCCGTGACCGTGCCAAAGTTGACTAGCAACGCGCAGAGAACACGGCTTAAGTCATGCATCTCTTCTGGTGCAGTAGCCATGATTGGGCTTGCACCTAACGCTAGAGTGGCGTTGGCAGATTGGTTGGCCACGACGATGTTCGTTATCTGCAGGAGATGAGCTGCGGATATGAATCAAGTAGGCGACGCAACCTGATGAATCAGAGGTTTTGTATCCTTTATGACGCGCAACAGGTCAGCAACCCCGTCTTTGATAGTTTGCGCAGTGTAGGGCCTTGATGCAGATGGATTGGGTCCTTGCATTATGGAACTTGACCAAGACTTATAAGTATCACCAAATCCTCGAGCACACTTCGAAGGCTCGGAAGACGTGGCTATTTCTGAAACAACAGCGACCCCATCTAGTATATGCCCTGTAGTCGACACGGAACCATGCAGGGTCCTCAGGAGGTTGCTTGACTTGATTCCCCCTGATAATCAACACAATCGGTTGATACAATGTCCAAACGGTTTGGATCGAATCGCACCAATGGCAACAGCTTTTACGAATGTATCATCGAGAACGGCGAGCAGTGCGCCGACTGACCGTACCCCCAGGACGGGAGTCGTGAGTTGCTTTGTGTTGGTCGCCCAAACCGCTCCGATGCCAATGTAGTCGGCACCATCTTCCACTGCCTTCCTAACGTGGTTGACGTTGTTGCAAGAAACACCAATGACTTTGTCTGGAGGGAGGAGGCTTCTAGCCACATGCACTGGCATATCCGTTTGACCTAGGTGCACCCCATCTGCATCGATGGCCAAGGCGATGTCGATGCGGTCATTGATAATAATGGGGACACCATATTCTTCACATAAGCTCTTGCTTTCCTTGGCGATCTGCAGGAACTATAGGACAACACCACGCATAGAAAGTGTCAGCCAACGAGCACATAGAGAGTAGTAGTTCACAACGTGCATCGGCTGTATCTGCTATCTTCTCTCGAAGTTGCACAATGGTGACTCCCCCTTCTAGGGCCTGATTGAAAAATAAACCTGAGGCCCGGTGTATTTTTTGGCAAGACAGTCACATCTCTAAGATAATCGTGATATGGCTATGGCTCCAAAGCGGGATTATGATATATTGATTGAGTCAACTATTTCAAGTATCAGCTTGGAAGGAAGTGTACCTTTCCTGCAGGGAGTAGCTCGCGACCGGTGACTAGGTAGAGGGAATAATCAATGAACCTCCTCATCGTAGAGGGAGGGAATGGCCGCTGGGCATTTGCTTAGTAAGACTTTGCGGCTTAGTATGGAATGCCGGACAACCGCGCTCGATTAAACTCCGAAAGTAGGCCATCGACGTGACTCGGACGTCAAGGGTTGAAGGGCGCGGAGAAAGTGTCGTGCGCTACAGCGTCGAATACAAAGTCAAACAAGTTGACCACAAAATCCCTGAGCACAAAAGTCGAACATACCGAGCACAAAGTAAATCATATTGAACACGAAGTTCATCTCATCAACCTACAACGTCTAAACTGCCATCAAACGAAAAGTCCGAATGAAGGAGTTCAATCGAGCGCGGTTGTCCGGCATTCCATAGCTTAGCTCGTGATACAATTAATGTGACCCTACAAGCCTACTACAACATCGCGAAAGTCTGCTGGCGGTCTTCTTGCACTACTACGCTACACTCAATCACAGAGGTGAATGCCCTCAGAGTGTTGACCTTTTCGATTTTAAGACCAGAACACTGGACAATCCTTTCCCACTCGGACTGTTGAACAGGATGATTCAAGTTGAGCTTTTACATACAGACGTTGACAAAAAGGGTTGAAAGTACCTGGGTTCGCTCGTGAGCGTTAAAAGCACCCATAAGATGGACTCCAAGCGCTAGTGGCATTTTTGCATTCGCACCGAAATTAGCTGGAATGAAATTCGGGGTGGTGGATGGACGGTGTATTCCAACTGCATCATTGTTCGAGGTCGATGAAACCTGGGGATGTCTGTTGGTCTCTATAAGGGGACTTCCCTTTGGAATGGTTGCGGGAACTACGACAGCTTCGATTATAAGAATTTTAGTCTACGATTGCCGTATGAGATCGAGCAGGAGATGAATGGGGAGTAACCTACATCAGGTTGTGCAGCTGTCTGGATATTTCGTAGTATCTTAATCTGTGAACTATTGTCAGAGGAACAGAAGCAAGACGCTGCGTCGAGTATCGTACACAATCTTCATCAGACCAGTCATGCCTAGGGAATGGAATTACTTATGCTTAGGATATCAGATGAAAGGGGACCTACAAGATGTATCTCAATATATAGACGGTGTTTTTGGTTGCCTTAGGCTGAGGATGGAACAAGTTATGTGCTTGAATCCGGATACGACCATCTGATAGCGCCGCTGGTAGGGAACGTTGCACATTGCGCTGAGCAAGAGGTACAACCTCCGGCAAATCTTGTATCAAAAACTGGCTTCTAGGGAGGCTGCAAAATGGGTACAGTATTATACACCTAGCGTATTTTCCGGTTTCTATCCACGTACGTTTTAGCAAGGGAGAGCACAAGGCCGCCTTGACCACCTCCAGAGTCAACGATGAATTTTGAATCAAGCAATTTCCAAGGATAGTCTGTTAAAAGGGCCGCTTCGTACGTGTCCCCCATGGACTGTTTCGATATCGACCGTAGTAGTAGGCTGGAGCTACGATCAACTTTAGGATCAACTTACGCGCACAGAGGATGCCCACTGGGCAAGTTCGCTTGGCCGTTGCTCCAGATACGTAAATATAGTATCTTCAGTGTTGTACGCAAGCTGGAAGGCTGTATGCGCTAATGATGTCGAATGTTTCCACTCTGGGTGAGTTACAAAGTCGATCAGTAACGCCGCAATCCTTGGTTTTCCCGGGGTCCTACCAAAATAATCAGTAAGAGGTGGATCAAAAAAGCTGATGCACGTGCATAACCCAGTTTCTCCCGTTTCTACCAGGCAGCAACTCAAGTGCTGATCGATTCAAAGCGAACAGATCAGGTTCACGTTCGTAGACCCACCCTTGAGACGCCAGGTATCGTAGAATGGTAACGAGGCGCTGCGGATTAAGATCTAGTTTTTCGTGTAGCTGTCGAACGTGCAGCCCCGTGGTCAAGTGGGCAGGATCTCCGAGTGCATCTACGATGCCAGTCTTCACAAAGACGTCCAAACAGGCTGTGTCATATACGGCGCATGACTGTTCCACGGCCTTTTCATATGGGACTTGCAGGAGATATTTGAGTTGACCCTGAAAGGGAGAAGTCGATATCAGTCTCACAACACGGCCCGCAGACAGCCAACTAACAATGCATGCTACCCGAATTTTGACGCCAGCAGATGTTAGAGTTGCGTAAGTTGTCAAAGTACGGTCCTCACCTAAAGCAAGCCGTCGTGCTTCATACAACCCATGCGGTGTCAGAACGTCAGGATTGTCAAGTGGATGCCTTGAGGGTAAATTGGAGTATTCTGGAAATTCTGCTGCCTTCAGTTCAACTCGAATGGTGTCGAGCGCCCAATTCAAGTTTGCTTGCAAGGCGTCGAGCTCAGATACCAACATGACCAGCTAGGTAGGGCTCGATACGCGAATAATTGACACGCAGCATATCGAGGTTCTTAAGCAAGCCTTGGAGCTCAAGTGGAGATAACAGGAATCAGAGATAGTGAGAATGAGAATAAGACAAACCCGCGGAGGTACGCCGGATCCACAGCAATGTGGGCAGCTACTACTTGGGAGACCCGTTAGGCTTTGCTGCGAACCACTAGGCCTAAATGATCCGCCAGTGAATATCACGTTATACCGAGGGTGGTGCAATTTTCAGCTCCTTTGATAATCTGAGTTGATGGAAGCAGTGATTAACCGACAGTGTCTCCAGATCTCGAATTTTCGTCAGATCTGCTAGTCGAGCTTGTGAAAATGGAGAAGGTGAATGTGAACCCGACCTCCCAAAAAATCGGTCCGGATCTGATTAAAGGCCAGCTCGAAGTTTGATGTGACGTACATGATATTATAGTCCAGTAATATTCGGACGAACAAAACACATTGAAATGCTAGAGAAATACAGGTATGAAGGGACACTAGAGCGCCGCATTATCGTGCACCTCAACGTCTGGTTTCGAGGTTAGTCACTGGTTTACTTGCGCTGTTGAACATCGACTCGGAAATTCTCATGGCATCCTCGCGAGCAACACCACAAGGACTTCGACCCTGAGATGTCACAATCCCACACAATTAAAGTCTGGTCGGGAGTGGAGCATCAGTGACGTGAGTTGCAGAATGGAAGATATTACCGCTCACCATGGGAAGCTGTGGACTACCAGTGAGGAAGTTGACAGAACATAACACATGGCTCCGCCTGGACACTTTTCAGAGTTAAAGCGAGAAGGATCAGTTTCCCAACCGTCGTTTACTTGTGTACTTCAAGTTGAAGCCCGCGGTGTGGCTGAGGTTCAAGATGATTAGTCACGGGAGACAAAATTGCCACTCCGCTAAGCTGGTCACACTGAGCAAAGATGTAGTATGGGAAATTTTCGGCGAAGCTCGAACATATGCACAAACCGGTCAAACGCCGGCTGCAAGCGGGTGTACATCGACTCACCTTTGGTCCGCGAGAGGTATGTACATATTAATATACCACGGTGCGATTGCGTTATTTTTAGCACTCACATCACCGTGGCGGACGCCCATATGTAGCACCTACTTAAAAATTAATAGTTGCACAGATCGAAGTCTTGCTTCGACAACGGATCAACACAGACCAACAAGATGGTATGACGTAGTGCTTGATGTACTTGACCAACTGCAACCTACTGTGTTTATCATGCACATGGCTCACCATATATCAGGTATGTTCAATCTCAAGGCCTGTGAAGCGAAATCCACTGCAGCGGGAGAGTGCTATGGCGGGTATCTTTCTAGTATGAAGCCCTCCATCTTAGAACAGGTCACCAACAAGTGGGAAAAAACGAAGGAGAAACAATTACCCCTAATCTAATTTGAGGGACGTTTATGTATCCCCTCCTGTGAACGAAGGTGTCGAACGAAAGCGTTCCAAGGTAGGACCCACCTACAAACATACACTAACACTAATATATCCGCGGATACCCATAGGGATCGAGATTGACAATCTAATTTGCCTCGTCCACCAAAGGGGATCTCGTAACCGCAAGCTCACTGAATGGTTCATTTAATACCGATTGCCCACTTGGGTGGACTGGACGACTGAAGTCGGGTAGTTGGTATTGGGTAACACCCCACGGTGGTCCGTCATAGCAGCCTAGGTTGTTCGTCGTCTCATCACTTCCCATGAAAAGACAGATAGCGAGGGGTGCCTGTCTGGAGGGGTGATTAAACAACGGTCTGCATTTCAGCCTTTATGTCCCCGTCCAGCAGAACTTACCCAGTCTTAATGTGTGGAATAGTCAATGTTTGCAACTGGGATGATGGGCAAAATAGGGCAAAATATTTCTCTGCAAATGATCAGTTCCACGGAGAACTCACTACAAAGGAACTTCTAACTCTTTTAACAACGCGTCATCCGCTCCCACGTTACTCACCATCACCAGTTCGATATTCCCCGTCCCCCCAAACTTAACCGGATATGTGCATAGTGTTGATTATTGATCATATGGGATAGCTCCGATGATCCGTATAGCGTACTTTTCGACCAAGAAAGATTTATATGCTTTCTTGAAGGCTTTGATGAGTACACGTTGGTATTATTCTTCGACAAAGACATGGTTCGGACCAACGTAGCCTGTGGATAGCAACGAGGTCAGTAATAATACGTATGACGCCAGCACATGGTGGTACGACCTGTACAAGGTCACAGTGTTTCCCCCATCAAATTCTTCAAGCAGCAACTTCGAGTTCAAGGCTCGAGATATCTGGGGTGTCAACGAAAACCGGCGATTGGCTACCAAGCTCAAGCGTCGGAGGGGTGACATGCTCACCCGCTACTTCTGTAGCAATCTTCACAGCTCTTGTGCTGCCAGTATAGAAGGTGTGGTCCCATTTCTGCTTTAGGATTTCGGTAGTTTCAGGGACTGCCCCAAGGCAGACCCAGTATGCCACTGAATCAAGGTATTTTGGAACAAGTTCGGCATGACATCCGAGATATATGGTCCGAGTTCAGAGGGCTTGATCAAACATGTGCAGCCGGCGGCGATTGCACAGACAAGCGGGAGTATTGCGATTACCTACGGAAATTCCAGGAGCTACGTAGGAATGGAGCGGCTTTGGTCGGGAACAGTACTTTGGGATAGGTAGTGACTTGGAGTTATCTGATCACGAGGACTTTGGGGGTCTTGAATATATGAGATAGCATGTTGTACCAGATGGCTCATGGCTAGCTGGGGCGTAACGCATAATTGACCGGCGTTTCCGATGGAGTTCGACGTTGCTGCCCATGTCGTGCCACTTGCCGTTCGAATCGGTGACCGATGGAGGGTATGACCTAGTGACTCGTTGATCGACTCTTAGCAGTTGGCCGTGTGGTCATTCCACCGCTTTAGCCTTTGATAGTCGACGGCTAACGCAAACCTCGATGGTCCCCGGCCTCCGTATGCGATTGTCGCGTCTATCATTCCACGGTTAGTGATTAAAGTTCCAAGTCGCTGCCACGTCAGAAAAACCCGTTGACTTGCCGTCAACGGCATGGGAAACGAAAGATATCGCTAGATTATGCTCGGTGCCACGGTATGTCGGAGGAGCACTTACCCACCAAGCCTGAGTTGTCCCGTTCCGAATCCCCGTCGTTCACGGTCAACTCTGAGAACTACTCACCGGCAAATTCCGAGACTGTAAGATAAGTCCGGGTTCAAGGTCCAGCCCGAGCATTTGAATCCTGACTTGGGCCTAACTAATGCGCAGGCCAAGGTGGTACATGTGACAGCAACCAATATATCGTCGCCTGAGTACTAGTCTCGAGGATCAGTATTCTGTGATTCGTTGGGGCGCCATCAAATCCAGAGCTGATTTACATAAATAAACCTAATCGACGAGTGTCATGAATCAGAATAATGTACAGTGAGTGCAGTGCTATTTCGACTCGCTATCGAACGATTCCTTGCATAGTCTCTCGATCTCCGCTCCAGGAACTCGAACCTCGAAATTTAACTCAAATGGCAGAGCATGGATGTTCGCAGTATCTGAAAATGCGAACGAATCAATCGGTACTGCCGGGTTTTCGGACACGCGGAATGCCCAGAGAACAAGTGCAGTATTTATGAAAACGGAATTATTTGCGACGTGCAATCCAGGGCAGATTCTAGATGCAGGCAACATTAGAGGTGTGGAGTGTGCGGATCGATGGTGTCATACCTGCGACCAAAACCATAGGTGCAGAATCGCAGGTCGTCCCGCAACTTTCCTTCTGTATCAATCCAACGCTGAGGATTGAACTTCTCAGGATCCGGAAAGACCTCCGGATCATTTGCAATCGCCCTTTGAATGATCAGTATCACCTCTACCCGACCAAGCACCCTTCCCACGTACCAGTGGTTTCCGATAACAATTGCGCCTTTCGGAATCAAGTAATTGTTCCACACGATGTCAGCCGACGCTCGATGGGCGAATCCTGGGGAGTGCATCAGATATGTTTGTGCACGTTCGTCTGAATGGCGAGCGCACCTCCAATACTCACGGGTCGCCATCTTAGGCTCTCAAACATGAATGCCGTCACCTGGGGGAGCATTTCTTGATCATGAAAAGATGGAACTGCAATTGTTTCAACAATATAATTCAGCATTAGGAATGAGAAATGGCGCACGTCTCTCCCGTCCGACGATGCCATCTAGTTCTTCTTGCACCCTAGTTTGAGCTTCTGGATGCAAAGCAGCAGCCATCATCATTATGGTGATTGCTGAAGCGGACTGGCTTATTGTTAAAGTACGCTCAGATCGACAAGTCAGTCATTTGATACTTACGGTATCTGAACCTGCACCAAACATGGATCCAGAGACATAGGCGATTTCCTCGTCCCTGATTCCCAGCTCGCTTTGGTTCTCAAGCAAATGCTTTGCAAAACAATGCCGAGCACTTCCTTTCCTCTGGTTTTGGTCAGCTCCCAGCGAATGACTACGAAACGAATGTAGATTCCATTTACCATATGTTCCTTAACCAAGTCTAACTGCCCTTGGAATAAAGCAAGTTCTTCCTGATGCCACTTCTTTAACTGTGTGAGGTACCCTGGAATGTACTTGAGGATAGGGTAGGCGTCCACGAGATATGCCCCTGGACGTATGGCCTGTCCGAAATGTGCATTACAGCGATTTATAGCCACAACCTCAGGGTCGCTATATGCAGTCGGCGTGGTTTTGCCATAGGTGATGGACATAATGACTGATGCAGCATACCTTCCGTACCGTGATTTCAATTGGACGCACTGGTGAAAGGGAATACAAAGATGCGCACCGTTTAGCATGCATCTGGTGGTTTTTCGGGTCCGCCAGGATGTCGAGCAGCACGTTCTTCGCGTGCTGCGCCTGTATAGATTCATACGTCTCCGCGACCTTGGGTTGCAAGATCGTATGTAGAACTCTGCCACATTCTCAGACGCAGTTCTTCCTTCGAAACTCGAAAGAATAGAGTACGTTACCTCCGGAGCCTGCGAAGGCGGTCTCCAACTCCTGTCACGACCACCCTCATGCCACCGGAAAGCGTCTCCCCTGCGGCGATTGAGCGGGGACGGTCAGCAAGCGAGGCACCTTGCTTCTCCATGATTTCCATGGCCGCTCGATGACGGCCGATGATAACAAACACTCGGGTGCCCTGTCGTAGAGAGAACACGGGGCCATATTCTTCGGTCAGCTTTGCGAACTCAAATGGTGCTCTATAATTATCCAGTTAGTAAGATATGAATATTCTAAGGCCTCAGGTGTGATATGGGGACGCGAACGAAACTAACCGGGACGTTGGAAGTTGATTTGCAAAAAGCCAACTTCTACGTGGGCCTGGGGGTAGTGACAACCGCGTTCGGGCGCCAGAAATGTGTCTCACGGCAACCCCAAGACCAAGTAGGAGAGCAATTACATAGATGGAGTTCCGATCCAGTGCGAGGACGAACATCCCAACTATATTTGCGGCGCTGAAGAGAGCTGAAGCCTCGAAAGGTATGGTGCAAGCTGAGTGGAGTACGGGGCAGGGCAAGTAACGTGACAAAGAAGCGGATATTACGGATTACCAATCCACTGGGTTACCAGTCCCATCAAATGGTTCCTGGAGATTGTGGGTGTGCTGGATTTGTTGCGAAGCTACCCGGATTGATCCTATTCTGACTGTCGCGTGGGACACCAGTATGATTTGAATCTGCCACCATACGTGGGACCGCCCTATCAGAGAGCATAGATATCACTGTTCGAATCGGTGGAACAAGTAACTGCGGAGGCATGAATCAGTCTACGATAGTACGACGTTGAGCTATTCATACTTCAAACATGGTATGTAATGTTGTCGGACTCCGCTTTATGTGTTACACACCAGTCTTCCCTCTCAATACTCCGGTTTCCAGGCCGGCACGGAGACGTAGGATCAGGTTCGGTCTTCGAGAACTGCGATATGTGTACTTGTAATGGTTTCATTCCATAGGTTGTGTCCTGGGGTTCGGCACTGTCCCTCCCCCTTTGTGCTGTGGATGAGATGTAATGTAGCTTCTTTCGGCGGCCCATGGCAACGCGAATCAGCACCATGTAAAATGCAATTGAAATGATTGGCATAACCTATGGGGGATGGTGAGTCTCAAGAAATACGCATCAGATGCGGATTAAGTTCACCATATCCAGCACAACATATTGCCCGTTGTTAGAATTGACAAAGCAAACAAGTGCAGCGAAGAGGGTGGCAGAGTATAATAATGCTGCATCAACGAGGACACGGACAACTGGCATAAATGTATATCTCCTCAAGGCCAGTATTGTTGCGGAATTGTTCTTGATAATCCAGATGCGATACGCAAGAAGCCCTAGCAACAAACATGATGCGGCTAGAAATGACATTACTCAGCGGGCTTACCAGAGCTTAGCAAGTTGGTTGTGAGCGTCAAGGCATAAAACGCTGTGATCCACTCTCCAGTTTGCTCGGCAAAGATATTCGTAACATTAGTAGTCGCTCTTGAAACACTGTAAACAGATCCGACAGCGGTCACTGAGATATGCGAGTTATCCATGTGGGTACTCTCCAGAGATGGGTACCCTCCTAACTTACCTGCTACACTGCACCAGAGCATTACTGGGAGGATGATGACCCGGACTGATCCCCATACGATGTAACACCGGTATATCTAACAGTGAATCAGAAACGATACCACCGTTTAATTCATACGAGAACCACGACCTACCACGACGCCATCCCCAAGAAGTGTTTGTAAGGAATATATCACATTTTTAATCACGAATGTCTTTTGGGAAACATCTTCAAAGAATGCCGACGATCCTCCAGGGAAGGCCTTGGCATCCTTTACTGGACCCTCGTCGATACGCACAATATCGACAATCATATGCTTTAAATGGAGATAAAGTGATCAAAAAATTAGAATCGACAAGTAAACTTACGGCGGTACTGAGGATGAAAAGAATGATGGCTATCAAGATCATCGTCAGATTGGTCTTACGGCGATACTTCTCTTGAATCAACACCCATATCGTGCCGGCGAACATCAGTAAGGAAAACCCTACATTAAATCTGGTCAGCACAAAACGGCATGTAAATTCACGTTTAATCAGGATGCACACCGTACAAAATGCCTTCGAGTACTGTTGACATAACCGCGGCGTCGGTCAAGGCAATTCCTGAACCCATGACGATATCGATTGCGACAGAACGGAGGCCTCGGCAGCGGTGGTCGATCCGTGACGATGGTGGCAGGATAATAGGTTGCCTTCGAGTCTAATTCTGAAGAAACCAGTCGTAGTATTTCTGACCGTATATCTGAAACATTAACTTATAAGATATCATATGTGAAGTTACTCTAATGGGGACAGAACAGTCGAGTGTGAGTGTGAGTGTGAATGGCCGGCGTTACAGTTTTTGCAGACTTGGCCACGTCACGTGGGAGATCAAGTCATGCCAAATCCGACTCGGAGAAGTCTGAAGATCTGACTCGTCTGGGCTCCCATCAACTTCAACTTGAAGATGAATGCTCACAGTCAATAGTGTCCGACGGATGGAAAAATATACCCAAGCGGCAGACGGTCCTATGATAGTCCGATAGAACCGTCTTCCGCTTCAAGGGGTATGTTTTTTTCCGTCTGTTGGACACCAGTAAACATTTGGTGCTGCGAACGTGGACGGACTCTTACATGGCAAACAGTTAAGTACGATGGGCGGGCACAGGGAAACCGCAAAATTATCGCTCTCAGACTCCATTAAAAGATGGTACATTGTCCGGAAGAGTCATCGTCTCCTCGTAAGAATTCTCCAGATTATAGCCACACCACTTCCACTAATGAGTCGTCGCCTAATAGAATCCATAGCATTCGAGTGGCTTGGAACGTTCATCTCGGACCTTGAATCGTCCAATCTGCCAGGCGGCTTGTCCCTTGAAAACTCGTTTGTAGACGACAGCTATTGGCGGGATCTGCTTGCTTTCACTCCTGATTATCGGACCTTATATGCTCGGCAACGAATCCAACAGTACTTATCCCGGATCGTAGCGGATGCGCGTCCGACTCGGTTTCAGATCCTGCCGGATGTCCGGTTCAAACATGCTGGTAGCGATAAAACTTTCGTTCAAGGGATCATGCAGTTCCAGACTGTCATAGCAATATGTACTGGCGTCTTCACCCTCATACAATCGGACTGCGGCAAGTGGAAGGCCTGGTGTTTCGTGACTATCATGGATGGGTTGCATGGAGTTGCAGAGTACTATCTCAATCAAAACGAGAGTATGGCTCTCAACCGACCTTTTGAGCGGAAAGATATGATGGAGTACGGAACAGTGGTTCTAGGCGCCGGGCAGTGTGGCTTAGCCGTTGCTGCCCGGTTAGAGAATGTTGGAGTTCCCACTCTGGTGTTGGAAAAGTCGAATGCAGTGGGCAACAGTTGGCGCACTCGGTACAAGAGCCTGGAGACGAATACGCCAAGGGTGTTCAGTAAGTATTGGAATATGTTGGCTTTCGGCGTCGACTGACCGTCACTAGACAGTCTCCCTTTTTACCCATTCCCAGAAAGCGCGGGGGAGCATACCCCATGCGCACGCGTCGCAGATCACCTTGATAAATATCGCAAAGTCCTTGGTCTTCACCTACTCACTTCAGCTCATACTACCACTTCATATGACGCCCTGACGCAAAAATGGACATTGCTCGTCACCCGGCCGGATGAAACACCCATTACCGTGATATGTAACCACTTAATCGTTGCTACCGGCGTAGGAACACAGAAGAGTGAAATTCCTTTCATCCCATCGATCCCTGGAAAGGTGCTATACTTCCTGCTTGTCTGTTTGTCCTGGACTCATCATGTGTTTTATCAGGCATCTTTTCGTGGTGTGTCCATGCATTCTAGTCGATATCTTCACTCTTGCACCACGGAGGGACAAAATGCAATCATCATTGGCGCGGGGTGTTCAGGTCACGATATTTCACAGGACCTAGCTCTCAGCGGCTGCAAGGTGACCCTTGTCCAACGCTCCTCCACCGCTGTAGTTAGTCGCGAGGCGATGCGTCGCTCGTTTAGAGGTACATCATTATCTATTATCTACCAGCGTTGTATTGACCTGCGAATAGGGTACTTCGCACCGGACATTCTTCCGATCCACATTGCCGACCGTTTCTACCTCGCTCTTCCATTCAAAGCAGTCAAGGGAAACCATGGGATTGCGACAATGAATGACGACGTCGACAAGTATGTGGTCGTAACTTACCGCTCGTTGATGGGGTTTTCATTTACCTCTACCAGGGATCTCCGAGACCGTTTAGCTGCTCGCGGGTATCTTCTTCCTAGACCAAGTGACAACTTTATAGATCGCCTTGTGATTCGTCGAGGTGAGAATTCCCCTGAGAAACGCTTGGTTTTTTTTCCAACTCCCTCCTAGGTGGATATTATATCGAAAGAGGCTGCGCATCGCTTATCACATCCGGGAAGGTAGAGTACCATTCCCCTTATGTCAGATCAGCCCTCACACAAGGCCCAGATTTCGGTGAAGGCGGGTGTGGAGATATCGCGGATTATCCCTTCTGGAGTAGTGTTTGCCGATGGCTCACGAGTGGCTGCGGACCTGATCATTTTTGCGACCGGGTTAGTCATTTGGGGACATTCACAACCCTTGAATGCTCACTTGCCGTTTCACCGAACAGGTTTACCAGCACGACCATCAAGGAGGCTGCTGAAAACTTGTTTGGATCCAAAATAGCTGGATCCGTCAATGATCTTGGAGCGTGGGACGAGGATTGGGAGTTTGCCGGTATATGGAGACCCTCAGGCCGTAAGTATCGCTATTATGTTGGACATTTCCCCCCCCCCGCATTCACTAAATTTGCGTACAGACCAAGGTCTCTGGTTTGCAGAGGGTGATTTATTCACGGCACGTTTTTATTCACAGCTCTTAGCTTTGCAGATTAAGGCAAGGGAAATGGGTCTCCTTACTACGAGCGGAGACGGATATTATTTTCCGTCTGGTCGTATTTCGCAGAAGCTATGAGCTGAAAGGCATGAGAAGGTAGCCCTGGCTATAGGTTTTAAATACCAGACAGTCTTATGTCACCTGCGCGTTTATTGGATGCAGTCTCTAGGTTTGTACTATTTACTTGTTTGCATAGACATAGAGGTACTAGAAGGATATGATTCATATAATTAAATCTCCAGAATGGATGGGGATTGAAATATTGACCATCATCTAGCAGAAGCTGCAAAGCTGACTAGCGCTGATAGCGCTGACTTGTGACCGCTGCGCGACTGAACTCTGGGCATAAACATTTCGGGCCGAGCTCATGCGGTCGGCATAATCCTGTTTTCGAAACGACACGGCAAGCACTTCTAAAACGCTGCCAATGAAAGCAGACCCCCAGAGTAGTAAGAACACCTACTATGTACGAACTCGAATCTGACTGGTACTGGTAGGTCACTCAGGGGGAAAGTAGACCTCGTCTCAAGCCTGAAACGGCACAACAGTACTAGACAATGAGGACCCGGACCCCCATTTATTCCGGAAGGCCTCAACACGGACCCACTTGACAAAATAAAGAAAAAGAAAGGGGAAAGAACAACCACACGCCGTGGATGAATCTTCCGGGGGTTTCTTCGAGGACGAAGACTGTCATTAAATTACCCTAAGTACATATTTATCCATCGACTACAACAACTTGCTCGACGCGGCGGGCGCAAACCGACTGCGTATCAGCTTGATGACGGAGAGAGGAAGCGCACTGATTGCTACGATGACGGCTACCTTCCACGCAAATCGAGTGGATACCACGAATTCGAGGTCTGTGCGGGGCAAAACAGGACGAGTGTTGAGTCACTGACAAGATGGAGAGGTTCGAGCCAAGAGAGCACACACCAAAGTATTCCGGCAGGAAAGCGATACTACTGACGTACACGAAGAGCGTCACGACCTCAGATATGACCATGTAAGTGTGCCTATGCGCAATGCCGTCAATGATTTCTGCGATGAGGGAAATAGGGCTTACCAAGTCGTGATCTCTAACGCAACCATGATCAGTTCATTCAGGACGAGCGAGGTGAAAGAGATGGAGACGATATTCAAGAATTCAGTCTCGAAGAGCACGAGAGACATCAGCATGATCGCCGCGCCTGCATCCGTAGCAACCCAAACAATGTGAGCGGGATGTGCTTGCGTATAAAACATACAGACCTTGGTATACGCTGATCATCAACCATTGGAAGAACGTCTTGTAGGAAAGTGCTCGGCCCTGCAAAAAAAAATACTGAAGTTAAGCACACGTCTTCGCGTGAATGCACGCGGAGGACACGTCACCTTCGTAAGTTCTTTATACAACTCAGGGTATATCAGTGCCAGATCCTCGTTCACGTCCGTATCCAATACCAACGAAAACACGGGCGCCATAGTGTAAATGGTCGCATAGCCAATCATAAGCCATCCCTGGTATAACGCAATCGGTGCGAAGTAGAATATTGCCGAAAACACAGCTTGCATCACCGAGATGATTAGACCGCGGTGAATGACAAATTGGGCGAGTTTGGCAGAACGACGGTAAGAGTTACGGCCGTGCCACATGAGAAGCTTGGTAAGGTGGCTGAATTGGTTGACGGAAAAGTCCGCAGCGAGGGAGGCCTGTTTTCCTTCCTTGCCCACAATTCCGACACCTAGAGAAGAGTAAGGACAGTCGAGAGCCATCATGGTAAACTCACCGACGTCTGCAGCCTGTATCATGCTTACGTCATTCCCGCCATCACCAATGCAACACACCCGCTTCTTTGTGAAGTGACGAATGAGACGTGCTACGTCCGCTTTCTGTGTAGGGGAACAACGGCAGGCAACGACAGCAGATAGCTTCGTGGTGATTTCGATGAACTCGTTCTTGTACAGGTTCAGACAAAGCTATCGCGGCGATGTCAAGTCGATCGGACTCATGATAAAGGTTACAACGTACTTGTAACGATTCGCCGTCGATTACAAGACAACAATCGAGCTTCGACTGTAGGAACTCGAGTTGGTCGCGAACTTGATCGGATGTTTTCACTTAAATAAAGAAACAACTGAGCATCAATCAAATCACAAGAAACAAACGCTGGACTCACGTTTCGCAACCTCGTGAATGTACTGGTTCCTTGCAACGAGTTTAGTCGATATCGCGATGCACCTCGCCGTCTCAATCTTGTCCCCAGTCAACATCCAGATCTTGATGCCAGCATTCCTCAGCAACTCCAGCGATGACTTGACGTCGTCCTGGAGTTTATCTTCGACGCCAGTCAGACCCAGCAATTCTAAATCTCTCTCCAAGTATTCCGCCACGACGGCTGCCATCGCTTCGTTTCTGCCCTCGGTCTTCAAACTTGCCTGCTGGTGCCGTTGCTTGAACCCGGCATAGTGCTGTGCTGTCAACCGCTTCCTGCCAACGACCAACGTCCTCAGCCCCTCTCTCGCCATATTCCCAGTTTCTTCCTCGAGCCAATCGTTCTTCTGGACGATTCTTGCCATGACCACGTCCGCGCCTTTTTGCAAGAACATAATCTCGCCACTATGGGTCTCGCGTACGACGATGCTCATGCGCTTCGACTCGGAGGTGAAGGGGAAGAGTTCAAGGATATCGTAGTTAAGTGAGGAACTAGTAGGGGTTTGTAGAGTTATCGATGCCCGATCCCGTGCCGTGAGCGTCAGACCAACCGACTCTGTCCATTTAACAATGGCAACTTCGTCAGGGGAAGACGCTTGGTAGGTTATTGTACCATCGTCGTTCGTGACAGGTGTTACCTGGACGGTAAAGTGAGCCAATATATGCACGAGTGAACGAAGTGATACATACGTTATGACATAGCGCGAGGCTGAGAACGACATCCCGCAACCGGGAGGATATGTCTCTGCGGCCACGAGTAGCAAGTTGTGCACCCGTTGGCATGGATCCAGATCTGGCACCTGATAAGGTCGTAAGCTTCAGACTCCTTTCTTTGAAGGACAAGAAAAAACAAACTTGCCTTGTTCAGCACCAAACGCCATTGCGAGTTGGTGCGCAACTTCGTCCATAGAGTCGTAAGCATAAGATATCGTACCCATGTGTAACTTTTTCATCTCCATTTCTGGTATTGGTTCTATCAAGTATGCCCTTAGATACGTGGAACCACGAATACGAACCGTTTTGAGTGAGTGTTCCAGTCTTGTCACTTAGTAGGTATTCGATCCTTCCGAGTTCTTCTGGAAGTGTACTTGTGCGGACGATCGTACCTGGTATCTCGCTGTCCGACATAATTTGTTGCGCATATACCGTTTTGCCCATGTCAAGATTTACACGTAGACTGTTTGGCAAGAGATCAACCAAAGTATGAAATAATGATTGAAAACGTACCTGATAGGAATGATCGACGAGAAGAGAATCAAGAACCTAAACACATATATGTACCAAAGTCCACGGAACCCATTCAAGGCTACAAGCACCACAGAGAGCGCGAAGGTGACAGCACATAGAATCTGAGGGAAAGACGTGGTCACTAAATCAGCAACAACATCATACGGTACATTGAAGCAAAACGCACTTTGGCGAGCCTATTAATCTCCAGATCCAACAGCCCGACTTTTGTTTCTGGATGGCTCGTATTCATAACTGCCCTGGTCTCGCTTCCCGTGTACACCACAAACCCGACGGCAGAACCCGCAGCCAACACAGTATTTGCCCAAAGCATGTTCTCCGCCGAAAGTGGTTCTACGTTCGGATGTGAATGCCCTGAGGCGGCCGTCGAGTGTAGAGTGATAGTGCCAACGAAATTGTGAATGTCCTTGATTGGGGCATCAGCATAGACCTCTCCCTCGAGCATCATAAGCTCTCTTTCGCCGCCTTTCAAGCTTTGACTCGTGCTGACGGCGACTCGGGCCTTCCAGTCCGTTTCGCCATCCAGCTGATCCGTACGTATGAAACAAGTTCCGGAAGGATCTGATGTCCGGAGTAGAATCATGTCAGCGGGTACGCGATCGTTCTTCTCAAGCAGTACGAGGTCGCCAACTTTGAGTGAAGAAGACGGTACGGAACGTGTGTGTGGACCTGAATCTGGCGGAGTATCGCGAGATTCAGGATCTGAGATATTGAGCAGTGTCGCGGATTCGTGTGAGCGAAAACTGGAGCGTTTGCCAGAGGAAGGAGGGGCCAGCATCAAGTACTTTTGCGAATTAGCTTCGCGGTCCCGAAGATTACGTTTGTAGTCATCATACGCTTCTTTTCCCATTGTGACGCATAGGACGAAAGCGAGTGGTGCAACATATGTGAATATAAAACCTAGGTGATATCAACACCATGAGAGGGGAAGGGGAAATGGATATTTTGATTTGCGCACCAATCTTGAGTGCAGGTATGAATTGCGAAAGGGCGACGAGCAGAAAGTAGAGATTGAAGAAGAATTTGAACTGTTCATATAGAACAACAGGGAAGAAGGTGAAGATGTTGTACTTCTGGTTACGAACGATGTTGGGAGTAAAGCTAGATTGTAATTTCTCTAAAGATTACCGAGCGGGCGATCAATGACCAACGAGAGGATTGAGCAAACAGACAAAATGAATGCGTACCTGAAGGCCAGAATGTAATGGTACGAGATTTATCCTCCCTGCCTCTGACTCCTCTGCCGGGTGCCGAAGACCGCTGTCAAAGTCAGGGAATGAATACCGACGTCTATTCATATCGAGACAACGCACCCTGGACGAATGGGATCCTTCCAAACGCTTCAGCCTAGTCGAACCCTCTCCCTCCGTGCCGATATCACCGTCGTCGTCACCGTCAGGATCGCCGTCCGCCCCACGCTCCACGTGTCCTAGCAACAATGTTGCCTCCTCGTCCGAATCGTCTGTGTACCGTTCCCGCTGCTTTCCCTTGCCCTTGGAACGTCCACTTCCAAACCCGTGAGTGGTGGTTTGTGCCGCAGAGTTGCTCCTGAGTGCGCCGGCGGGCATGTTTGTTCCTCCGAGCATTGTTTCGTCTCCTTGCAAGTTAAAGTTGTTTTGTTCAGTGAGAGGAACGTATCCTGCCTGCGATCGTGATTTGGGTACGATGGTGTGAAGTGGTATGTCAGAGCTGGACATGTAACGCTTTGGCGACGTCAACTAGTTGGTCCGCCGCCGACCCGTATATGCTTGCTGTCTGCAGCTCCTTGCTCGTTCGGGAGGAATGTCTAGCGCGACGGGGTCGAGGTAGTGAAGTTCCAGTCGTAAGTAAGTAATGGTACCGATGTGACCTCAGTTCGATCGGCTGCGCGGCGGCCCTAGCCGAACTAGCCTGCCTAGTACTTACAGGGTTTACCTCAGTATTGTCTCGCTCTATATTGTTGTCCCGGTGCCATCAGGTTAAAGAAAACGAATGGGTGGACCTCCAGACTACTAAGACGATCTTTCCGACCCGCCTCCAGTTCTAGCTCATGAACCTGGGCGGTTACTCGACATGAAAAGTCGTAGTCCCCGCCTTCGTCATCCCCTTGGAGTCACTTCACTCATTCTGCTGTTGCGATGCTGTTTGCAGACAGGATAAAATATGTTGGCGATAAACTGATTGGTACGGTCATTTTCGTGTGCTGAGTGACGCCATTTGATTGATCATCTACTGTATGAAGGTTACCCCGTCTAATGCGTGGTCGCCACGATTCCATGTCCATGACGATAACTCTGTCTGGGAAACGGGCAACATGTGGCTGGTTTTGGAATGAACTATCGGCCATCACGCATCACGGCAGTAGCCCAAGCACGCTCTGCTTCACACTCGATCGTCGACAGGAGAAGACACTTGGCTAGCGAACCGTGAAATCAATCACCCGGCATGTTCATACTGTCTCAGTCTGTTTGAAATCAACCACGTGGGTTGCGCTTACCGACCATCCACAGATATATAAGGGAAGCGACATCCTGTCTAGTCACGTCTACGAACAGAGAATCATGCCTCCCCATCGTCGCCATCGCACCCACTGCCGGGACAGACACTCAGAGTTCAGGCTAAAAAACTTCACTCGGGTCGGCGACGACATCCTCATGCATGACATCGACAACGACAACGACCGGCTGGAGTCAATCGGGACCTACTTCTTTAATGCCTAGAGTATAGTAGCAAAATCCGACTCTCGAATAACTTGCCTTCAATAGTGAGGGACACCCTTCATATTCCTTTGCGTTGTTGGGGGCGGATGGTCATTTCCGTCCAGGCTACTGCCAAAGGCCAGCCTGATGAAACAGTTTTTTATGGCGAGGAGCCTCCCCAAGTATTGCGAGATCAGAGGTTGATTCCGCGGTACATATATGCCCTGATGGACTACTGGCTCGGAACCGAGGAGAAAAGTCATTTGGAGTATGCAAGGATGATGGAAGAGAAGCTGATGGCCTCGGGAAAACTAGGGTAATAGGGATGACCGAATGACCCGAAGCGGTTCTTGATGATCACCCATAAACTTCTTGCCAGGCTTCCCCTCTTCCGCCAGTACAACGCGACGCAGAGCACAGACAAGCCGTTCTACGTCACTACGCCGATATTTCACCCTAACGCCTGTGAGTCCGCATCATTGTCCTGTATTACCCCGCGTTGATGCTGCTTAACAAGGGCCCCACATCGGCCACCTCTATACCTTCATCACCGCAGAGTCATCACCCGCTTCTAGCCCATCCTCGACTCCACTCGCCTCGTCGTCTTCCTGACTGGCACAGATGAACATGGGCTGAGGATGCAGCAGGCGGCCGAGGCGCAGTGCGTCAACCCGCTCCTGGGTGCGACGTCATCTCGACCGAGTTTCGTGCCCGTCCCCCTTTTTCCTTCCCCCTCCGTCATTCTGTGATACGTTTGCGTAGAGACTGGGCGGGAGGCCCGCTAACGTGAGCGGGAACGTGTTCATGCGCACTACGCAACGACGGCATCACGACACTATCGAACGTATCTGGGTGAGTTATCCCTGTTTCGAGACCCCTCCATTCGTCATCCATCCATCTATTGCTCACCTCCGTCCCGCGGCGCACGCTCGCAGACTAAGGCCTCACCGACAATGACATCTACGGGGGGTATTAATTACTCCACCACCGACGAATGCTTCTATCCCGCCTCACGCATCGCATCACATCCCATTCAACCAGGCACTAAAATCTCGATCGAGACAGGCTAGGTCAACTACAGGTTTAGACTGTCCGCGTTCCGCAAAGCCTCACTCGCCCACTACACCTATGCTACTGTCCAAGCGGGTGCAGACATCCAGGACGGACAGACGCCGCACGACATGCACCCAAATGTCCCAAAAGTTGGTGATCCAGGACCTCGGACAAGCCCGCTCGAAGACTTTTCGGTGTCGAGACCGAGAGAGCTGATCAGGTGGTGGATCGCCGTTCCGGGCGATCCAAGTCATGTATGTCTGATTCGACGCGCTACTGGTCTATTTGAGCGGGGTGGGGTGTCCATCTTCCGAGAGAACTGCATAGCCCCCAGACGTACAGGTGGTCGGAAAGGACGTTACCCGGTGAGTACGTGCGGAGCGCTGGTGCATCAGCCAGTCTCACCGTATGGGCGCCTAGGCTTCATGCGGTATACCTCCTTATGATGTTGCACGCAATGAAGCTTCCGATGCCGAAAACGCTACTCACGCATGCCCATTGCACAGCATGGCAGAAGATGATGTCGAAATTGCTCGGGAATGTGGCTTATCCCATTGCTGCGATGGATGACTTCGGAGTTGTCCGGTTTTATCCAGCGCGTGTCGAAGGGCGGTTCTACAATGACGTAGGTGTGTATGACAGTTTGTTTTCGGGGTGGAGACTTGATGACATATATTCGTTTGGTAAATTAGTCCGAAAACCAGTGCTCAGTTGCAAAGATATGCAGGCGGGATGCGGAAAATTATAAATTGCGAGTCACATCAAAGATTATCAGTAGTCGAGCTGCCACGGTGACGACAACTTCCTCTGAGCCACTGGCATTCCGCGATCTGTTTTCAAGACAGTTTCCCAACAAGGACTCTCAGGATCACCGATGAATTGGATGGACCTCGAAACCGGCAAATTATCGACAAACAGAGAGTTGTTGAGGTTGCTGGACCGTCTCGGACCGCGGGTATCGCGTCTCATGAGCAACTATGAATTGGTGGACGCGCTCCATGCGATCGTGCTGGTTCTGAGACACATCGGTCCTTTTCTGTATCTCATTTCATGTGGAGACTTAGCAGTGATGGGACAGGCCAACGCTCTTTTGACGACTTGAGCCCTGGTTGGAGATGCGTCCACTTGGGTGGTCTTTTTTTCTCATGTTATCTTACAGCTCTCAAGACTCACTGCATCACTGGGACTGCGAGCAAGATACTGCCTGATGAATTGAACTTAAACGTTCTTGCGGACCAGCGGCGCATAGTATATGCTCGCGCGTTGGGAAGGGTGAAATAAGAGGGAGCTGAGTAACCGCTCGTCAAGAAGGGTCCGCCTGAAATTTGAAGTCACGATGTTGAGTACAAATACCATACACTGTACGAGGGTGCGATCCAATTCCTGCGAGTGAATGATGACCGCTGGATCGTCATTGTCATCAGGATTTTGGCCGTAAGTGCATCTTGTCGACGACGATCTGGACGATGTCTTTCCATTCTGTCATGGCGCCTAGACCTATGCGAGGGGTGCGCGATTCGCGTGATCGAGGTGTGTATATAAACCGACGGACCACGAACGACGACCTACCGACGTCCCCGCACGCGAGTCCTTTGCCGATCGGACCTACGACGTGATACTTGATGATATCCTGGACGACGCGGAGGTGCTGGGCGGTGAGGGGGTGTTCGTACATGAGGGTGTTCATTGCAGGAAATATGTAGGTCGGGGTGGTTGGTGCTAGGGCACGGAGTACGGAAGTCTTTGAGGCGGGGGGCGTGCAAAACAAATGATCGGTCAAGAAGTAACAAGAGAATATAACTAAAACCCTCACGGCGAGATCATCACAGAGTCCGCCTGCGATCTTGGCAAGGGTGTTGGCGGAGCAGGGTGCGACGAGGACAATATCCGCCCAGCGCCGGAGCTCGATGTGGAGGATCGGATCGCCGATGGAGTAGGATCCCTTGTTGGTGAGCATGTAGGGGTGGGTCATGAAAGGTGAGGGGGAACGTACAGACCACTCATCGTCATCAGTCCAGACAGAGACATCGGCGAGTCCGATAATGTCTGCAGGGTCAAAGAAGGCAAGGGACCGTTTCGTCGCAACGACATGAACCTTGACTCTGCTGTACTGCAATAAACGTTCGTAAGTGTGCCTCTTGGGATAGAGGAGGTACCGACGTTGAGGAGCTCTCGTACGATGAGTGGGGCTTTTATGGAGGCGACGCTGCCGGTTGTGATGAGGAGAACATGGGCATGGTCCGAGTCGGGGGAGCGCTGAAGCTTGGGAGCGATGACTTGGCGGTGGGATGACATGAGGGGATGATTCAGATGCACTAGTATAGTATATCGGAGCGGCGCACGGAGGCGCCAATCCCTGACCCCATGTTCCTCACTTCGACATTTGTAACACCTCTTTGTACAGCAGCCTCCTTACTAGTAGTCACTACTAGTGTGATGGGTTTTTCGCAGTACTTATACGCATCCCCGAGTCGGGCAAGTCGGGGGCCTCCGAGTCCGCTTCGGCTAATGGGCTACTCCGGCCCGAGTCACTCGGACTGATCTTGGTCCACTGTTTGAACTGTGATCAACAGCTTACCATGCGGGAGTCGCGCCGTGGCGCTCGCTGTCATTTCTGTGCGCTTACAAGCGGAGAAATCTTGCCCACACAACGTCGTATGGATGGTAGCCTGAGCTCGTAGAAGAGTAGGAACGACTGTCTTCCTACTTAGGGTCTGCCTACGGGAGACTAGTAGGCTCAGGGTTCGTCATGTTAGATCTTCGGACGATTGGAGACGACTCCGCGACGAAACATGATGCATGAAGAGGCAGTTGCATTCGACTCTCCTGTATCGCCGCTGCCTTCGAGCTTATGCGGCGGATCGATTCCATTCCAAGAATCACTGAGCTTTCTCCGATTAGTAGTAAAGGACTACTCTTAGACATCATTAGACCAGTTGCCTCCACATGTGGTGAAGCAACCGAAGCAGGAGCTCCTGATGGTGAGATTAATATGGACAACTCGGATGATATCAAGGTCTCATATGATGCAGTGACTGTCAAGGGACTGGCTGGATGTCAGCTGACGGCGCTCTCCGAGGGGACGCCATTGGGTATGCCTACGAAAGCCTTTTTCAGGGACTGGCGCTAGTATCCCGACCGTACCCGAACTGGCTTCCAGGCTCAGGAGTCTGTCCATTTAGGTATGACGATCGACGATCGAGTTTTCGGGGTGTGTCGACGTGTGTTCTGCGTGCCACGTGTTGAGTAGGATGACTTTGGAAGGGTTGCGGTTGGCGAAAAAGAGATCCTGCAGATAAATCTTCAGAGTCAAACGAGTCACTGGACACGACATGAATCGAGGCTTTGACAATTGTACCATCCACGGATCTTCTCGCCTCGCGGAAAAGCTTGTAGGTGACGAGGAAACTATACGAATACAGTTTCTTAACTATGGGGGAGAGCGGTCTGGAGAACAGATCAGAACAATCAGTGGTGGCCGTGTGGGTAGTGATGCTGAGTAGCATATAGTCGATGGTGGGTCATTTGGCCGTCCGCCAACTTTTGACGCTATTAAAGCCCAACTTTAGTTGTCGCACGAGCAAATAAGGGGTTGGTAGTAGCTTACATTCCTGAGTGGAAGTTATTAGTAAATCATCAGTTGAAACCAGACTTTCGGTGGGGGCTCGGAAGGGGTGGAGGGAGGAGCTCTGACCATGCTAGTTTATTGAAGTGCTGATAGTAAATGTGAATATGTGCGCGACGCAATAACCCACCTAGACATACGTCGAACTGAAGCGTTCCTTCGCGCGCACCCATCGACCTGAAGGGGCATCTTCGATTTTGTATCAAGGACTGGGGAATCAGCGCTAGCACCAGCACATGGAGAGAACAGATGAAAAAGCCATATAATTTTATCGTTCGCGAGTTCATCTGGCTGGTGGCTC
>JBBPLX010000185.1:0-30455 GCA_038090015.1 Leccinellum albellum | reverse complement strand
ATTCCTTCTTTCTCTCGCTCTCGACCATGCCTTCTGCCTAGCTCTTGTTTATCATTTATACTTTAACACTTCCCTTTCATCGTGACTCACTCATCGTGACTCACTTTGGGTGACTCATTCAACATGACTCACTACTCCTAGATCTTCCATTCCTCTTTGTTCCGATTCCTCTGTTCCTATTTCTCCCTGTAGTGTTACTCATCCGCAGCTTCTTGACTCATCCTTACTGCGGATGACTCCTCCCATTCCAGACGATTCCATTGTCTTCCATCGCTCATTCATAACGCCTCCTAGTAGTAACCCTAAGCTAGAGCTACTCGAATATCATTGCTCTTAGCCCAACCTTTAGTCTCTGGGTGTGTGCCTCCCTCTGTCCTCAAGTAACCTTCGTCCCTCAGTCGTCTTACAGCCCATTGTTGGGGTATTGACTCTTGCCTTAGTCCCAAGTCCTCCACCTTTGAGTCTTCAACCAACCCTACCCAGGCCAGTCGTAACACTATAGAGATGAAAAGAGCAAGACGAGCATAGGTGCGATAAATTCAAATACTGTTATACAAAGGAGTAGAAAAATGTTGAGGAGGAGAAGCGGTAAAAACTGCTCGTTTGACAGAAGCCAAAAGAGAAGGGGATTTGAGAACATTGCCAAACAGAATATTATGAATGGGGGCATCAAAGAGGTTTGGGACAATATGGTCAAAAGAAGGGGATGAAAGGGATTCAGAGGGTTCGCGGAAAACGATGCAAGACATTGCAGAGGGCATGGGGAACTAAGGAGAGAAATGAAGAGGATTTCTTCGTTTATAAGCAGTTAGGAGGGTGGTGGTGTGAGAGAGGTTTCTTTCGGGTTCCCAGGTGTTCTCTGATGAAGGCCAACCTTTCCAGGCCATGAGGTACTAACGATGACCATAAGTTTCTTGGTGTGAGAGAATTTCCGAGACTTCATACTCTTCTTCGCCTTCTATCTCCTCAGGGGATGGAGATAGGAAGTTCAGGCTGTGTTCGGCAGTCTCCCGATAGGAGGATAAGTGAGAGGCGTGGAACATGTTATGGATGCGCCACGTGGGGGGGAGGCGGATTTTGTAAGCTACTGGAGATAGTACCTGAGTGATTTCAAAGGGGCCTTCTCAACAAGGGGCGAGTTTTTGAGAAAGGTAGTGGAGGTGAAGATTTTTGTTGTCCAGCCAGACCTTATCTCTGACTTTCCAGGACATGAATCGGGAAGAGAAATGTTCCTTCATGAGGTGTTGCGCCTTATGGTGTGCTTCTAGAGCTTCCTTGTGTGCTTTGGATAAGAGAGATAAACGTTCTTCTAGACTGGGGAGGAAAGTCCTTCCGATAGGAGGGTAAGCTCGGGGTTTATACCCCAAAATAAGGGAGAAGGGGGTGCATCCAGTGACAGAGTAGACGGAGGAGTTGTGGCAAAACTCTGCCATGGGGAGTAAGTCGGCCCAGATATCAGTCTTTCCTTCACAGAAGATGCGAAGATAGGTCTCGAGTTCCTGATTTACTTGTTCAGTTTCTCCATCCGTCTGAGGATGATAAGCAGAGGAGAGGGTGAGATCATACTGTAAGAGATGAGCCAGTTCTCTGGTGAAGGAAGAGGCAAAGTTTGGGCCACAGTCAGAGATACATTGGTCATGAAGGCTGAATGTGGGGAAGATGTTTAAAAAAAAAAGGATAGCAATATCGGCGGCTGAGGCAGTTTTATGGCAAGGAAGTAAAATCACCCCCTTCATAAGGCCATGGTTGACCACAACCAGAATGGAATCAAAGGCAGGGGTGAAGGAGGGAGGAAGATCGGTGATAAGGTCCATGGTGATCTGCTGAAAGCGTCAAGAAGTGGAGGAAGATAGGGGGGAAAGAGGGGGAGTAGAAGGATGGATATTTACTTTGTGGGCTTGGCAAGTGCCACAGCTCTGTACAAAATGACAGATGAAAGAAGAAAGGCCAGGCCACCAATAATCATGACAAAGAAGATTCTGAGTATGTAAAATTCTACCATGACCTCCTGCAGGGGACTCATAGGTGGAGCGAACAATATCAGCACGAAGAGAGGGAGGAACATAGAGGTGGCCCTTGAAATACAATTTGGAATCCGAAAAGGACCAGTCAGTTAACGAGGAACGAGGAAGAAGGAAAGTGCCCTCATTAAGGGCGGCAAGAGTGGCTGAAGTAAAAGGGTCAGACACAGTAAGAGAAGCGAGTTTATCAAAAATGGCAATATCAAGGGCATTCACAAAGAGGGAGTCGGGAAGAAGAGTAACATCTGTATTATCAGAAGAGGTATCAATATTATGGCAATGGGATAGGGCATCAGCGGGAGCCATAGCGGAGGTGGGGAGATGAGTAAAATGAAGGTCAAAGTCCTGTAAAAAGAATTGCCAGCAGGCATGGCATTGAGACAGTTTGCAGAGTTGACGGAAGTAAGTGAGGTTTTTATGATCAGTGAGAATGGTGACAGGGTAACCGGTTCCTTGAAGATAGCGACACCATTCTTCAAGAGCATGGATAACGGCAAGGAGTTCCCGATCATAGATGTCGTAGTTCCGCTCAGCAGGGGAGAAGGTGCCGGAGAGGTAGGCACAAGGGTGAAGGTCACCATTGCTATCCGGTTGCATGAGGACGGCACTGGAAGCGGTAAGGAAAGTGTTGGTCATGACAGTAAAAGGACAGGATATATCAGGCATGGAGAGGACCAGGTGAATGAGGAAAGCCAATTGGAGGGAGTGAAAGGCGGAGTCACAGGAGGGGGTTCAGTCCCACACAAGATTCTTCTTGGTGAAATCGATGAGGGGATGAGCGATGGAGGAGAAGTTTGGGATAAACTTTTGATAGAAGTTACAAAATCCCAAGAAAAAGCAGACAGCCTTAACGGAGCAGGGAGGAGACCAGTTTTCGATGGTGGTGAGTTTAGTGGGGTCCATGGAGATCTCTCGTTCACGAATAATGAGTCCGAGGAACTCAACTTCTTGAGCAGCGAACATGCATTTCTCGAGTTTAAGGTAGAGTTTATGTTCCTGGAAATGTTGTAGCACCTTTCAGACTAACAACCAGTGAAGTTCCATATCATCACCATAGTGGATGAGGAAGTCATTGATGTAAATGATGAGCCATCCTTCAGCAATGAAGTCAGCAAAGATCTGATGCATTAGAGCTTGGAAGGTGGCAGGGGCATTACAAAAACCAAAAAACATCATGTTGGGTTCAAACAGTCCATCAGGGGTGATGAAGGTGGCCTTCCATTGGTCTTCAGATCGAATGAGGACATTATTATATCCCCAGCAGATGTCCAACTTGGTGAAAATGGAGGAGGTCTTGAGTTTATCGATGAGATCGGGAATATGGGATAGGGGATAGGCATTCTTCACAGTGTGTTCATTTAGGTATCTATAGTCCTGGCAGGGTCTAAGAGAGCCGTCTTTCTTTGGCATGAAGAAGAATGGGGAAGCTTGTGGCAACTGGGAATAGGAAATTCATCTGTTTTCTAAGTTTTCCTTTATAAACTCAGAGCAGACTTCGCATTCTTTTGGATTTAAGGAGTAAGTCTTGGCTACCTTTGGCACAAATGACTCCTTTAATTCAATGGTGTGATTGATGTCTCAGGAAGGGGGAAGTTCGTCAATGGGAGGTTTCACAAATACATTAGCGAATTCAGACACCTATGGTGGAAGAGTGACGGAGGGTTTCTCGGTGGCGATAGTGGCTTCAGTGGAAATGGTGGTCTTTCAAAGGGCAAGGGGAAGGAGACCAAAAGTGATGTCAGGGCATCTATGATAAGTTCATTTCTCCAGGTAGCAGATGAGGTATCATTGTTCCACGACTTCATTGGTGTCGTCATTACAAGAGATGAGAGAGGGGAAGTTTACCATCTTGGTAGTCCAATCTATTCATGGATTGAACGGTCAGAGCCAAGGGAGACCGAGGATAACATTCTCCTTTCTGCAGTCAATGATGTATAGTTTAAGGGGAGCGGAGAAATCTTGGAGGGCAAGGGTGACTGTGGTGAGGGAGCGAATGACACTGTTTTTGTTGGGGGTCCTGTCAACATTATTTACAGCAAGGGGTTTAGAAAGATGAGTGGTCGGGAGAGAGTGTTTTAGGACAAGTTTTCGATCAATGAAATTTCTGGAAGCGCCACTATCGATGAGGGCCTTCGTTTCAATGATTTGAGACAGGCAGGACAGCGAAACTGGAATGATAATAGATTTCACGTGTGGAGTGGTACAGATTACAGGAGCCAGTCATAAAGGAGATGGAGGGCTAGACGTCATACTAACTCTCCATTTTAAAAGTCCTCAGATGAAGCGGTCTCTTCTTCTACCGCAGTGGCAGTGACAGACGTTTCTTCTTCGGAAGAGGGTTCAGGGACTTCTTCATAAACCATCCTAAGAACTTTAAGTATCTCTTCCTTTGAGATGTTCCTGGATGTGGTGATTTCATTGACATATTGCCGTAAAGCAGAGGGCTGAGGGCAACGAGGAGGAGTGGGGGTGGGAGCAGAGGGATGTGGAGCAGGAGTGTGGCGGGTGGAAGTCTGACAGGTATTTCCTCGATTGTCTGGGCGAGGATGTTTCAAGGTGTGACAGCTAACCAGGCTTATGGCAGATAAAACATCGGTTTTCTCGAAAATGATGGGCTCATTCGACAGGGGACATTTTAATAATATCGACATCCATTGCATTAGGGTCGCGAGGGGGGCGAGAAAAGTTACCCCTTCCTCCAGAAAGGATATTGTCAATATGCCTTTGCTGGGCATGGTATTTAGAGGCCTGCGTTATCCACTCTTTGGCGGTAGTGGGCTGGTTCTGTTGGAACAGGATCATCTTAACCAAGTTTCGATCCATCTTGGAGGTGAGGATATTGAGGAGGGCTTCATTATCTGTGATGCTGGCTCGTCTGGCAAGAAGCTGAAATTCGGATATGTATTTCTGGAACCCATGTTCCTTGTCATGGTAGTTCTGTTTCAGGAGGCGGAGAGCTCGTCTTGTCTCAGTTGCAATATTGTAGGGAAAAAAGGTGGAGGTGAAGTCTTCCTCGAGCTTTGCAAAGGTAATTTCTTCGGATGGTCCAGTGATAAGTTTCTTATACCATACTTCCGCAAAAGGGAGTCCATTTCCCTTCGTCATTTTATTCAATAGTATGAGGACCTTCTTGTCATCTGGGTACAAAGCGTCGTTCGTCTTAAAATAGGCCTTCATGGCCATCAACCAGTGATTTGCTTCGGTGCTAAGCCCAGAAAAATCCTCAGGCAATCCTGCCTTTAATTCTGAAGGCATCTCAGCATCAGGTAGAGGGAGTTCGGGTTCGGGTTTGGGGGAGCACAGAGGTGGGATAGGCGGGTTGAGAGACCGAGTGAGCTTCTCCACGATTCTTTCTATCCAGGCCTGGTGTTCTGCCTCAGTAGCAGGGTGAGGCAGAAGATGAGGGAGAGTGGGATGGGAAGAAGAGGAAGCTATTCGTCAGGAGGATTCGTCGTCAGAGGAGGGCACTCGAAATCTTCCAGAGGAGGAAATGGTGGGTGATCTGCTAGCCAGCAGAGGGCAGGAGACAAGCTAGTTCTTTGGTTACTCTGGCTCCACTACATAGTCTTCTTGACTCTACCCACATGATAGTCAACTAGACATCATTGGGGCTCACAAGGTATATGCTGCAAGGCAACATCGAGGATTTCACGAAGAGTCACGTCAAGACGTTTCAAGGGTTTCGAGTTGTAGGTCAATGACAAGACCTAAAGGATGACTCAGAGAGGGTCTCACTCGCAAGCAGAGGCAGATGGAACTAGAATGCTACAATTGCACAGAACTAGCTAAGGGACACCATCGTACTATGAAGGGTATTTATACCATAAGGCGGAGGGCACAGACCATGCTGTATTCATAGTAGTGAGAGAAAGGAAGATATAACAGGAAAGGGGACACATAATACAAGACCATGTAACGGACCTCGACCGTTACCTAGCTTTTGCCCCTAGTTTAGGGTTCCCCATCCAGTCTTGCCCCTCTTCCTTATCTCCGCGCTTATTCCTTTATCTTATCAGGTCACATGCTTCCTTAGTCAGCACTGGGTAGTGCCCTACCGCTCACGTGACTATAGTCTTATTCATTGTTTGTATCTATTGACACTTTTATAGCCGCCCATGGATCTACGATCCCTGGCTGGTATTCATATCCCCGATATCGGATCTCGTATCTTCATAGATCGTATCTCGATTGATTGCTTACTATATCTATAGATCTGCCACACCTCGTGTGCACCGTACGGCAGGTCTTCTATTGCATTCTCACGGGTGGCTTCTACTGCCACACCACATTGTTGCCTCACAGCTTTATCTATCTAGATTTACTATAGCTATATATAGACAAGGCCTGCCCTAGAGGCATGGTCCGTGCATGTACTTAGACAGTATAAATACAGCGACCTTGAAGTCCTAGACCCCCAGTCTAGTTCTTCTCGGCTTTGTCCCTACGAGCAAGAACAGTTGATGACTCGATCCGCCCTCTAGTAGCTCGCCGTCCTATGCCCTCTAGCAGCTCGCCGATCCTCTCGACAGCGGCCTGACTCAACCGCATCCTCTCATTGTCATAGTCCGCTGGTCATGGTCCACGATGACCTCGATAAACTAGTCTCGGTCGGATGTAGTGCCTCCTAGTGAGTGCCTCCCGATGCCATCCTCGTTATAGCATAGACATCCCCATCCGACGGCGACATCCTGGTGGTAACCAATCCACGTGTCCCCACACTCCCTCGTAGTGTGACCTTCCACCCAGGTCATTACGCTATTGCAATTCATGGTCATAAGTCGACAGTAACGCAGACCTAAATAGTTAACTAGTAATGGACTATAGATAGTACTTATAGTGACATAGTATAGCTTTGATAGTTATAGCGAGATAGTAGTTACACCAAGAACTACTGGTACTGTACTCTGTACCTCACGGTATGGCCTACCCATAGATGTACTAGTAGGTAGCTGCAATATATCTCGGCTTTGTCCTTTAGTACAAGTCTTGAGTATGGAACGGGATTTCCTATCCCCTCATTCCCGAGTCCCTCAATAGTCCCGACAAGGCGCTGGTACCGAAACCCAGCTAGCGGACACCTCTCGATGCCTTCCTCACCACCATAGTTCCCCGGCTGTCAGCGTACCTCCATACATAGTCTCCTGATAGCGTTCACTACAGACCAGGAGAAGACATAAAAGGAGAACAAAAGAGACGTGTAATACATCATCAAAGAAGAACAAAAAAGGAAGGGAACAAAAAGAAAAGAATTATTACAAAAGATCATTGATGACGAAAGCATCTTCCCCTACCAGATGAACGGAAAAATGAATGTGACGTAGAGTATAGGACATCTCCACTGATGGGATACCTTCAGGTTCAACCTGAATCGTAACAGTAAGTTATGATAAAGAAGAAGTGCTAAAGTACAAATGATAGATGAGAGCTAGGCAGAAGGCATAGTCAAGGGCAAGGGAAAGGAGGAGGAAAGAGAAAAGAGAGGTCAATCGTAACACAAACTGTGTTGAACTCTGATCAAGAATAGCTTGACTATGGTGAAGGGAATTTCCTAGATGAGGAGCGAGCAGTCAAAATATTAGACAAAGCTCCTAGATTTGATTATGCCATTGGAAAACTGAGTTTGCAAGAGAAAGCAGTTGTTGAGAAGTTGCAGGCAGTTGTGGACAACCATCTCTCAAAGCAACAAAGCATAGGTTATTAAAACTATAACACATTGATTGTGTAACTTATGATGCATTTTATAGGACCCCATGCTGCTTCTGAGCACTCTAAGGCTCCTCAGGATGTTGAAAAGAAAAGCCCAGTTGTGAAATTTGAGAAAAAAAAAGATTGCCACACTTGGACAATACATTGAGATCCTTGATTGATCCTATGCCAATGGCAAGAATCAAGTGCAAACTGCATGCCACTTTGACACCATTTATCCCAACCTCCGTCAAGGCAACCAAGGATATCTGCATGGCTCAAGCATGAGTCAAAATGGCATACAGAGTATGATGCAAGCACCAGCTTGGAGCACTCAGCCAAAAGGTTTTGCTAGACCCAACATCCAAAGGTTACTGAAATGCTTGATCTCTGGGTTTCAAAAGCAATGGCAGACAATGTGCTCATCACTGGTGAAGTCCTTCATTAAAAGTGGAAGACATTTGCCAATTATGTTGGTGTTCCTGAGGATGAACAGCTCAGTTTCAGTAAAGGCTGGCTCACTCGATTCAAGCTACAAAATGGCCTAAAAGGGATAAAACAACATGGTGAAGTTGCCTCTGTTGCATCCAATATTGTTGAAAAGGAGCAACACCATATTTAGGAGGTTATTCAAAAATCAGGGTTATGAGCTGCGAGATATCTTCAACACTGATGAGACTGATGTGTTCTATGCATACATTCACTCTTATTTATATTTTCTCAAAACTAGTTAAATTAATTAGTATGCTGCCCAATTGTGGATTGGCCAACCAGCAACTTTCAGGCATGAAAGAAAAAAAGAACCACCTTACATATCTTTTTGTTATGAATGCAGACAGTTCTCAGAAGCTGGCTCCACTTATCATTGGCAAAGCACAGAAACCTTGTGCCTTCAAAAACAAGAGCACTGCCCAACTTGGTTTCCACTATCAGAGCAATGCAAAAGCCTGGATGACCTCAAGTATCTACCAGGAGTGGTTGTTGCAATGGGATGAGAGGCTTTGGAACAGTGGTCACAAGATTTTACTCTTCCAGGATAATTTCTCAGAACACATTGTTCTGGACTCATTGACCAACATTCATGTCATCAATTTCAAGCCAAACCTCACAGCCTACATTCAGCAGAACAACCAGGGTATCATTTGCTGCTTTAAGGCCCACTATCAAGTGTAATTTTTTGACTGTGCAATTGACTGATATGAAACTGGCATCACACTATCAAAAATCTATGATATTGACAAGCTCAAAGCGATGCGACTTGCTAATGGTGCATGGAATGCTATTGATACAACCATCATTTGCAACTGCTGGTGAAAGGCTGGAATCCTTCCTGATGTCACTGCCAACTTATCATCTATCTCAAATCCATCACTTCCTATCTCAGCCCTTATCCATTACACCACATCAGCCCAACTTTCAGAAGACTTGGACTTTGATGACTTGGACTCTGTCTGGAGCACATATAAACTTGTAGACAAGGCCCCGGATAAATTAGACGCTACTGGTGCCCTTCAACATCTGAACCATATGGGCATCAATGAGATTCTTAATCCGGCAGTGGAAACTCACAACATATTTGAGGCGACAGACAATGACATTTTCCAGACAGTAATGGATGCCAAAGCCACTTGGGAGGCAGAAAGGCATGGTGGCAGGCAAGGATCAGGCAATGCGAATGGGCAGAGCATCTCTGAGCCTATTGAAGAAGTGAATCCGACATATTGGGAGGTGCTTCAGGCTGGCATCCAGTTGAGGAAGTATGTCAACATGCTCAATGAGCCATTTGCACACACATTAGAGGTGATGCTGGGCACATTCAGATAGAAGATGCAAGTGCTTGATGTGCAGAGCATGAAGGACAACAAAATTACTGATTTCTTCCACCCCTCATACCTTTGGGCCTATTGTTGTAAATCACCAGTCTAGACCAACTAACTAATCACAGTCTGAAGCATATCCAGCTTCTCCAAGACATTGGACTAAGACCAGACATATCAAAACCTGGACTAAGGTCAGGTGACTCAATCCTCAGCCCTCGACACTAAGAACATTACATCACCATATTGTCACCATAGTCATTACATTACTAATTACATCATTATATCATTAGATAGACAATCATTGTATTTAGAATATATGTAGGTAATGCCTCATGTAGTCTGAACCTATGTAGATTAGCCCTAATGTATAAATACTCGAGCTGGTTATAGCTGGTGGACCCAGCTTTGACCTCTTGAGCCTTTGCACCAAAGTCCTTTGCTTACTCCTTTCTCTTTGTCATTCCAAGTGTCTGGTTTAGCCCCCAAGTGGAGAGTCCGGTAGTCTGCCAACTCCAGGTTTACTTCATTAGATTAAAGCTGCCCATACACTTTGGGGCTTCATCATCATCATCACTGTGTCTTGTTGCAAACATACTCAGATCCCAGAGTTAAGGGAATTACTTGCTCAGTTAAAGAGCTGTTGATTGCATGATCAATCCAGAGATAGCAACTTGGACTAAAGACACTGTATTGGGTTCATACAACCCTCAATCCAGTTCACTTTGGACAGCCTTAGACCTCATTTGAGAGGACATGCTATTCCACCAGAAATAGTATCAATCCCTACCCTGTGCATAGAGGTTCAGCACACACTTTAAACTGAGCATAATTGGTTTCAGATATGCATGATACCTGTAACGCATATGGGTTATTACATCCCTTCAAAATTATAGTGCCGGCAGGCTAGATCTTGGTCAAATCCATCTTTTCAGGCTTTCCTTATCTGACACACACAGATACTCATGACATCCAATTTTTGTTTCTACTTTTATAGGTCTTAGTCCAGAGGTGCACGGTCTCTTCATGAGCATCCCCCTGGCAATCCTGGACTTCCATCACCCTGTCTAATACATCCAATTACGCCCCTGCATCCTCAAAGGCTTCCTTGGGATCCAACATGGCATCCTGGGAAGAGGTCCAAACCCATTTCGACACGAAACTCGATCAATTTATGTCTGCAGCAAAGAGGGTTGCTGATCCTGGAGTATGGGATGGAGACTGGGCTAAATTCAGATTATGGTTTGCCTGCCTGAATCTGTTCACCATCACTAGGAAGGGCAACAAGAGAGACAAGGCCATAATACTTTGGTCTCAACTCAGTAGCAAGGCAGAAGCATACATATGCCTTGTCTGAAATAAAGAAATATGCCGATAAGGAAAAGCCTGAATATCCAGATGGGACTAGCCTCATAAAGGACCTCAAGAAATATTTCCAGGTCCAGTGATATGTCCATGAAGCATACCAGAAGCTACTCTGCCTTCAACAAGGATCAACTCTGGTCGATAAATTCATCTGTGACTTTGTCCGACTGGCTGGAGATACCAAGATCACAAAGGAGGAGTCCTCCAGCTTGCTTAAGAAGGTGGTCTCATTTAAGATATACAATTTCCATGAGATGCACAGGACGAAGCTCAAATTAAAGCAATTCACTGAGCTGACCCAAGCCTATATCGAGCTAGCCTGAAAGTTCAACAAGGTCACAACTGAGAGACCGGCCCCAAGAATAGCTACCAGACCACCTCAGCCACTTGGTTCCTGTCCACTCCCAACTCCACCCAGGCCTTGGCTTGCATCCTCTACTCCTGTGTGGCAGGCATGGCCATAGAATAGCTTTTACAAAGGTCTAGTCAGATATGCACCACATAGACAAACATTCTCCAGACAAGGCAAGCCCATGGAACTCAATGCAGCATACATTGACAATTGCACATGCTATTCATGCCAAGAGCAGGGACACATCTCCTGCAATTGTCCCAAAAATCCCTACCAGCACACTGTCCTGCCAAGGCCACAGTGTTACGAACCCCGTTCATTCACCTACCTTTTTCACTTATTTTCTTCTTTTCAAAGTCACGTGACCTGCTTAGTCAGCTATCACATGATCAGTCACGTGATGTCATGTGTCACTGTCCTTATCTATGATGTCATAGCCTAGACCGCCTTTGTTACGAACCTCGTTCATTCACCTACCTTTTTCACTTATTTTCTTCTTTTCAAAGTCATGTGACCTGCTTAGTCAGCTATCACATGATCAGTCATGTGATGTCACGTGCTACTGCCTTTATCTATGATGTCATAGTCTAGACCGCCTCATGGTGTACATACCTATTTAATCTCCGTCGATAGTCTCACGTTCGTGGGAACCATATAACCTTATTAGGTAGCAGTAGATAGCTTATCATTAGACACAGCTTGGTCTGTGCACGTGTACCAGTAGTATATATACTTGAATGCAGCAACGGAACAAGCCAGTCTTGTTCTCGTTGGATTTCCCTTCGACAACAGCCCCCTCCCCTAAGTTACGTTTTAGTTGAGGTGCCTAGACATTGTTTGTCAAAGGTCGCCTTCAGCCTCATAGTGTACATGCCTATTTAATCTCTGTCGATAGTCTCACGCTCATGAGAACCATATAACCTTATTAGGTAGTAGAAGATAGCTTATCGTCAGACACAGCTTGGTCTGTGCACATGTACCAGTAGTATATATACTTGAATCAAGCAACGGAACAAGCCAGTCTTGTTCTTGTTGGATTTCCCTTTGACAACACTCCTTTCCAAAGGTCGCGTTTTAGTTGAGGTGCCTAGACATTCTTTGTCAAAGGTCGCCTTCACACAGACTACCAGTACCCAAAGTGTGGACTGTGTGGGTACAGGACCACTATGGTCAGTAGATAGAAATTCCAAACCAGAAGGCACCCATGGAGCTGGAAACAGCTCCCTCCATTCGGTTGGCCTGGACAGAGTATATGATGAAAGAAGCAGAAGCATATTGGAGAGACTAGTTGGCATCAGGAAGGTTGGCAGCAATGGGCAAAGAGTCAAAAAATTAAGGACCTGTAGTCATGCAAGAGGTGTGGCTGCAGACAGACAAAATCTTTTCTTAGTTACAAAATCACCTGTACATAATTCTTATTCTCCAGTATATACAATGTCTAGATTGGTGTTTCCATGGCAGGGCTCAGCACTTAAAAACAATAACCCAGGTGTTCTTAATTCAAAAGAAAAAGAAAAAATTACTGCACAAATCATGCAGTTGTACCGAAATTCTCCAGACTTCATTATCACTTATAGTTCTATTTATAAATCCCCTCCTTTAAGTTTCTTCACTGGCCGAACCTCTCAAAATTGTTTTGAAGTTTGGCCTATGCTCCAGACTACCAGCCAAGCCTCTTCAGTCATCACAACAAAAGCTCTTTTAGATTCCAGAGCAATCCACACATTTATTGATTCTTAGCTAGTTGAATATTACCAGTTTCCGTTGATACCCCTATCCCAGTCTATCTTTGTACAAAATGCCTATGGCACCTAAAACTCCAAAAAAGATATCTCGTGCTATGTTAATCTTTCCCTCTCCATTTGTGATTTCAAAAATACTTGGCATTCTTTCCCCACAAGGGCCTATGTTACTACTCTTTCTACTAATGCCCTTTTTCTCAGATTTGATTTTCTCTCTCTACATAATCCCTCCATTGATTGGAATATTTCCTTACTAACTTTTGATAGATGTCTGACCACATGTGCTTTGATGACTACATTGGAGGATAGAGCTTCTGAGAAGTCTGAGCCCAAGGAGTCAGTACTGGTTACACCACCGGCCATTAGAGAATTGAATACAGAAAGACCCAAAGAAGCAGTACCAGCTAGTCTGATAGATTCCTACTTGATAGAGGTTGTTGATGGTGTGAAAACTAGAAATCTCCCAGTGGAAGAAATAGAAAATCTAAAAGACAAGATACTGGGGGAGTTTCATGACTTCCTCGACATATTTGCAGAGCAGGCCTCTTTCCATATGCCAGCACACAAGATCTGGGATCATGCCATTAACTTGAAGCCAGACTTCATTCCAAAGAAAGGCCATATTATTCTGTTATCAGACTCTGAGATGCAGGAAGTCTGGATGTTCCTGGATGCAGAGTTAAAGAAAGGATATATTCAGCCCTCTAAGTTCCCACAGACATCTCTGGTCTTCTTCATCCCAAAGAAGGACAGAAAAAAGTGGCTGGTTATGGACTACTGGTATTTAAATGAAGGCATCATTAAAAATAATTATCCTTTATCACTCATTCCATTGCTAATTGATCAGCTCAAAGGAGCAGACATGTTCACCACACTTGATTTGTGGTGGGGTCACAACAATGTCTGGATGAAGGAGGATGACAAATGGAAAGGTGCTTTTGTTACACTGCTTGGAGCTCATAAACCAATAGTTATGTATTTAGGGTATACCAACTTGTCATCCACATTCCAGGCAATGATAAATAACATATTTCACGACATGCATTGGAATGTAGCAAAATACATCAATGATCTATGTTTTTTTACCGGTGGCTGCTCTTGGGAAGAACATGTGGAAATAGTTCAAGAGATCCTGAAACATCTTCAGGAGAATGATTTATTTGCCAAACCTTCTAAGTGTTATTTCTTCCAGAAAAAGGTGGACTATTTAGGCATGGTGGTATCTAAAGAGGGGGTGGATATGCAAGGAGATAAGACAAAAGCAATTGCCGATTGGCCAGTACTGAAGACTATCAAACAGGTTCAATCCTTTCTTGGACTATGTAACTATTACTGGTGATTCATCTATGAATTCACCAATGTCAGTAAACCTTTAACCAAGTTATTAACCTGGAAGGAACAGTCCTGGGTCTGGCCTGAAGACCAAGAGCAGGTGTTCCAAGCCTTAAAGTGAAGGTTTGAAGAAGTGCCTCTATTGGCTTACCCTGATTAGAATAAGGAGATCTGGATAGAGACCAATGCATTGGACATTGCTACTGGAGTTGTGCTCTTGATCTTATGCTAGGATAGACTATGGCAGCCAAGCGCCTTTATTTCACATTCCTTCAATGCTGCAGAGCAGAACTACCCCATTTATGATAAAGAACTTTTAGCAGTCCAAGGAGTGGTGACATTATCTTGTAGGAAGACCAAAATTCAAGGTTTGGACAGACCACAAAAACCTGGAGTATTGGAAAAATCCACAAACATTGTCTGCTAGACAGGCACATTGGCGTGCTATACTGCAAGAGTTTAATTATATTATGGTATATAATCTGGAGACCACCAATTCTCAGGTCGATGCTTTATCTCATAAACTGGATCACAGAGATGTGATATCTAATCTAAACAAAAACATTATTGTACTTGCCCTACATGTATTCATTAATGATATTCACCTTTCTTCCTCTTTTCTCAATAAAATACAAAAAGAAACAAAAAATACTTGGCTAAATGGATTACTGAACTATCGGTTAGATAACAATCTTTTACTAAATTCACAAAACAAAGTTTTTGTTCCTCCTTCTTTACATACTTCTCTTATTACTATATGTCATGATTTGCCAATCACCAGACACAGTAGTCAGCAATAGACTTATTTGCTGGTAGCTTGGCGGTTGGCTTGGCTGACCATGCGAAAGATACACACAGTAATTTTTTCTTTTTCTTTTGAATTGGAATTCAGTACGCCTGATTTATTGTTTTTAAGTGCCATGTCCTGCCATGGGAATGCCGATCTAGACATTGTATATACTGGAGAATAAGAAATATGTACAGGTAATTTTGTAACTAAGGAAAGATTTTGTCTGTCTACAGCCACACCCCTCACATGACCACAGGTCCTTAATTTTTTAACTCTTTGCCCATTGCTGCCAACCTTTCCAATGCCAACCGGTCTCTCCAATACACTTCTGCTTCTTCCATCATATACTCCATCCAGGCTGACCAAACAGAGGGAGCTGTTTCCAGCTCCACAGGTGCATTGTGGTCTGGAATCTCTATCCACTGACCATAGTGGTCCTATACCCACACAGTCCGCACTTTGGGTACTGGTAGTCCTTGTGGCCTTGGCAGGACAGTGTGCTGGGAGGGATTTTTGGGGCAATTGCATGAGATATGTTCCTGCTCTTGGCATGAATAGCACATGCAATTGTCAATGTACGCTGCATCAAGTTCCATGGGCTTGCCTTGCCCAGGGAATGTTTGTCTACATGGTGTGTATCCAACTAGACCTTTGTAAATATTCTATGGCTGTGCCTGCCATATTGAAGAAGAGGATGTGAACCAAGGCCCAGGCAGAGTTGGGAGTGGACAGGAACCAAGTGGCCAAGGTGATCTGGTAGCTATTCTTGGGGCCGGTCTCTTGGTTGTGACCTTGTTGAACTTTCAGGCTAGCTTGATATAGCCTTGGGTCAGCTTGGTAGATTGCTTTAATTTGAGCTTTGTCCCATGCATCTCATGGAAATTGTATATCTTGAATGAGACCACCTTCTTAAGCAAGCTGGAGGACTCTTCCTTTGTAATCTTGGTGTCTCCGGCCAGTTAGACAAAGTCACAGATGAATTCATCGACCAGAGTCAATCCTTGTTGAAGGCAGAGTAGCTTCTGATATGCTTCATGGACATATCACTGGACCTGGAAATATTTCTTGAGGTCCTTTACAAGGCTAGTCCAATCCAGATATTCAGGCTCTTTCTTATTGGCATAGTTTTTTTATTTTAGACAAGGCATTGCTTCTGCCTTGCTACCAAGTTGAGACCAAAGCATTGTGGCCTTGTCCCTCTTGAGATTCAGGCAGGAAAATCGTAATCTGAATTTGGCCCAGTCTCTGTCCTATGATCCAGGATTGGCAACCTTCTTTGCCACAGATGTAAATTGATTGAGCTTCATATTAAAATGGGTTTGGACCTCTTTCCAGGATGCCATGTTGGATCCCAAGGAAGCCTTTGAGGATGCAGGGGAGTAATTGGATGTATTGGACAGAGTGTCAGAAGTTTGGGATTGCCAGGGGGATACTCATGAGAAGACCACACATCTCCAGACTAAGACCTGTAAAAGTAGAAACAAAAATCAGACATCACGAGTGTCTGTGTATGTTGATAGGGGGAGTCCAGAAAGATGGATTCAACCTTTTCTCTAAGATCTAGCCTGCTGGAACTACAATTTTGGAGGGATGTAATAACCCATGTGCATCACAGATATTACGTGCACCTGAAACTAATTATGCTTGGTTGAAAGCATGCGCTGACCCTCTATGCACAGGGTAGGGATGGATACTATTTCTGGCGGAATGGCATGTCCTCTTGAATGAGGTCTAAGCCTGTCTGAAGCAAACCGGATTGAGGGTTGTATGAACCCAACATAGCATCTTTAGTCCAAGTTGCTATCTTGGGATTGATCACACAATCAATGGCTCAAGCTTGACTGAGCAAGCAATTTCCTTAACTCTGGGATCCAAGTATGTTTGTGATAAGATGTGGCAATAATGATGATGAAGCCCCAAAGTATATGGGCAGCTTTGACCTAATGAAGTAAACCCAGAGTTGGCGGACTACCAGACTCTCTACTTGGGGGCTTAAACCAGATACTTGGAATGACAAAGAGGAAGGAGGGAGCAAAGGACTTTGGTGCAAAGGCTCAAGAGGTCAAAGCTGGGTCTACCAGCTATGACTGGCTTGAGTATATATACAATAGAACTAACTACATTACATCTGGACTACATGAGGCATTTACCAACATACATTTTACTATTATGAGGTGTTCATAATGGAGAGATAGTAAATGTAATGTAATGGCTGTTGGTGATGACATAGTGATGTAGTGTTCCAGACAACTAGGGCGGAGGGGTAGGTCACATGACCTTAACCCAGAGTCTGGGTATGTTAGACAGCTGAACTGAGCAGCTGGAGTCCAATGTCAGAAACTAAAGAGAAGAGACATTGGACTCGAAGGTACTTATAGAACGAGTATCTAACAATGATACATAACAATAGAGTGCCACAATATGGCTGACAGGAACAACAAAGGCACAGCGTGACTGACACGTGTGACTGATAAGTGTGGAAGCGGGACTGACAAGTAGGAAGCATGACTGACAAGTGGGACTGACAAGATGTCATGATAAGCAATCACTCCATGCAACAGGGTATTGTTGCTCAGACTCTTGGCTGGATCTTGCTTGGAGTAGTCAGACTATAGTCCGGACCTTGTGCAGTGCTCAGCCTTTAGTCCGGATAGGGGATTTTCAAACCCTCCAAGGGTAAGACCCTTGACCATACCCTTACCCTTGGTGGAGGGTACATACCCCTGGAGGGTAGGGGTAGGGGTACAGCCTGTGATACCCATGGGTTACCCCTACTCTTGCCTACATACAGCAAATGGCTGCCTTCTTGACTCTAGCAGAGGCAGAAGGAACTAGAATAATACAATTGTGCAGAACTAGCTACAGGACACCATCATGCTACTTGGGGATTTATATGCAAGAGTATTGTGCAGAGACCAGCTATGTCAGTAGCAGTGAAAGAGAGGACAATATAAAATGAAAAGGGATATATAATGTTAGAGTATAGAGGAGACCTAAAAGGAGAGGGAACAAAGGAGAGTATAGAAGAAGAATCACAAAGGCAAGTCAATGATGAAGGCATCCTTGCCAACAAGGTGAAGAGAGAAAAAGATACAATGAATAGAATGAGATGCCTGTATGGAAGGAATACCCTAAGGGACAACCCAAATAGTAATAGGGAGGTCCATCATGAAACACAATGAAGCTGGTAGTGAAAGGGGAAGCAGCAGTGAACAGCGCTGTTTTTTGAATATATATAGTTGCTTAACTTGAGAAAGCATGCTGACTTCAGTTTCAATTGCAGCAAAACACTATTCCTACTTGAAGGCATATATGGCCTGGAATTAATGCTAATTGGATGTATGTCCAGTATGAGCAATAGCACCTGCTCCTTAGAAACTGTAATAAATAATTGTATATGGCCAGATAACTGGACTGATTAGTGCAACAGAATAAGAAGCAATCTGCCTATAGCAGAATCCCTTGTCTGAAAGAAATCTGAATTTCCTAGGCCAACAAGTTTCTGAATGTGATGGTGCTGAAGGAAATGATGATACAGATGCAGACCATGTTTTCCTAATGCTGTATTTTTTTAGTCACATATATATGGGCATTGAATACAATAGTTTATAGGCATTCAGAAGGATGTGGGCCTTATATGCATGGAGCAGACAATATGGCATGGTGCAACATGATGGGAAATGATGAGGGGGGATAAATATGTTAAGATGTTTATACTGTGGCAAATACATATGATAGCTTGCTTGGAAAATGATCAATAGTAATGGCATGATTGAATACATAGGGATTGAAAATCAAGTTGCTTGTAGGTGTGGAACCAAAATGAGTAAGCCAACAGTGTTGTGAGATGACACAGTGGCTAACAGGTTGGGGTGACTGAGCATAAAGATGGAGATACATCATCATCCAAATGGACAAATAATTAAAAATAGCAGAAGATGTCAAGAAGGGACTGGTGTGCTTCCTCACTCCATATATGACTTCCAACATGGTCAGAAACCATAGACATCATTGAAAACAGAAAGATCTATGAAAAAAGTGCAATTTTGCTGCAAAGCTAGAACAGTACATTGACCCCCTCTTCTACTTGGCTGTATTGGTTAATTCAGCTGAGTTGAAAAGAAGGATGACCATTTATCCTTGAAAATGGAAGCTGCCTTTGTAGAAGAGAGTTTAGGCCTTCATTAACAACTAACTCCTGGAGATCTAAACCTAAGACATGATTCTCCACTTTGTTGTATTGTATAGTAAAGGATGAAGCTGGCTTCAATTTACTTTGATGTGTGATTCAGAAGTATGCATAACTTTTTGTTGATGAACCAGTGTATCTACCAAATACAGTGGAATAAACACAACAAGAAGTCTATAAGAAAAACAAATGTACAATACATCAGAATTTGGAAAGGAGTGCATGTAGGAAGCAGCCTGTTCCAGTACAGAATAAAATAGAATTGAGCAATGTTTCTGAAGGGTTTAAAGGATTTCTGCATATGAACAAATGAAGCCTAAGGAATATAGGGGCATTGCTAGCATGAAATGCTAACAAGATCAAAATTGGTAGGTCATTGAGGTATTGGATGGTCTGAATTGCTGATCCTTATACAGAAGTTCAATCAGAGGTCATGGCAGAGCCATATTTTTGTAAATGATGAAATCCTTGATGTCAGAGGTAGGATTATCCTGGATGACTGGTGTGAGTGGTATAAGAAATGGAAATGGAAAAGGATACATACTAGGGAAAGAGGCAAGAGCATCATAGAAGGTGATAGATTGAAATCATAATGTGCAAGTTAAGTAGAGAAGACCATGGCTCAGAGGCAGCTAAACCCAACCAAAGAGCATAGTCTGACCATAATAGAAGATTTGGAACTAGAAGAAGGATGTAGCTGTGGAAGAAAGAGAAAACATAGTCATAGATTGGTACATGCTCCCAAATCAAAAAGGAAACCATGAAGGGCTGAGGCAAGGGGCATTGAGTTCATGATTGGTGCAACATATATAAAGCTATTTACATATAGCACATGTAGTTGACACTGGCTGGCATAGGTAATGAAAATGGATGGCTAAACAAATTTGTCATTGAAAGGTGTTGTAGGATGTGCTTGGATGTAAAAGATGCCAAGAACACCCCTTGGCATCTCCATGACAATAGTCCTCCATGTCATATCTGCAGCCATTAGGAAGAGCTGAATGACTCAAATGGGACAAAGTTCATTAAAAAAGTAGCATACTTGACAGAAAGAGTAAATGTGGGATATCCATTTGTAAATGTCAATGGTGCCCAGAATAGAATCCAAAGAAAGCCAAGGGAGGAAGTGGAAAGGAAACTTCATAGATGTTCAAGGGAAGAAGTTAAGTTGATTTGAAGAACATTTAATTCAATGATGGGTGATGAAGGGGTTAGCATGGGTGATGATTCTTCCTCAGACTCAGAGGAAAACAAGAATACAGATATCATCAAAACAGGAGAGATGCATCAGTTCATGGGGATACAGAAATAAGATTTGAATGCAACTTGAAGCAACCATGTCATACTTATATAATTAACTTAGATTATCCACATAACTTGGGTTGATACTAACCAAGTTGCCTTAATTTGATAGTATATGTATCACCTCAGGAGTAAAGATCAACATGAGGGCCAATGAAGGATGTGCAGGGCAAATCTTACTGTACAAGGAATATAGAACCTAAAGTAACCAAGTGGGAGTAAGAAGTCCACATATAAAGTGAACAAGGTTAATGAAAAGTCAAACAACATGGCCTACTTTTCTTTGAAACCTTTGAAGAACATGGGCCAGCATGTGAAGGCCAAGCTCAACCAAGAAAACAGGCTAGTTATGATGAGTATAGTCAAGAATGAAGGCCTGTGCAAGGATTGATGATGTTGTGCCCCAGAAAGATGGTATTGAAAAAACCACCATTGGACCAAAGGCACTGTTTTGTAATCAAACTTGATAGAAATAATACACAGCACTAATGTCATTGGCCAGAGAATAATCAAAAGAAAATAAATAGAAAGGGTATGCTAGCTTACAATATGGATAAGAAACCCCAAGCCTCAGTCTCTATATATAATAAAAATTTCTTTGTTTGCTTAACATGTAAGTGCAAGTGTGACTTCCATTCATTGGCAGATTTGACTATGACAGGAATGAGTTTCTGTGAGCCCTTTCTGACTTCTGGACTGAGATTCTTCCTAATGGCACTGAACTTTTGTTATCCGGAGTTGGACCACTTGCCTGGATGGATTTCAGAGCTTTTCCAGACTTTAGAAGTAGGGAAGAAGAATACAAGCTTCATTTGTCCAGCTTGACCACCTGTCTTGGCTATATGAAATGGGTCAGATTTGATTGGGAGGTAAAAACAAACACAACACTGACAGCAATCCACATAAAAAACCCACATATGAGCTGAATTTCATCCTTGGTAATGAAGTCCTCAACATAGATGACATCCTCTGCATCAGACTTCCAGCACAAGCCATACTGCAATATGTTGGGGGAGGGCCCATCCAATAGATCATCCAAGGTGATATATAGCAAGCAGATGTGGCTGAGAATCCATCCATGAAAGGCAGCAGCTTCCAGCTATTGATTCATAAGCATCAGCTTGACAGGGCCATCCTGATATACATGGAAATCAAAGTAAGATGGCACAAAGTTCCTAGATTTAACTTGGCAGCTGAAAAGATAAAGAGGAGAAGCATAACAAGGAATGCTTGGTTTTCCTTGACAAAGATATGGATTCAATATCCATGCTGACATGCCTTCCAGACAACATTTCCCAATAATAGCCCCCATCCTGCCTAGATGCACTGTATGATGGCAATAGCAGACTCTACAACCAAGATTTATGGTTTGATATATGACATGGATGTCAGGGTCACAATGTACCCCTCCACAGTCTTGCAAAATTCATCACAGGTGAGTTTGAAGGTAGTGGACGTGAAGTAATGCTGGTTATTTCCTGTAGGTCCAATTTTTCAAGTCCCAGACCTTACTTGGAACTGGGGAGTCTTCCTATATCAATGCTACTATATAGTGAACTCCACACTCTGATAATTTGCAGGTGACTGCATTTTTTTCCATCAGAATTCTAGGTACATCTTCTGTCAAAAGGGTGTTTTACATGGGGGTAAGCTCCCATCTTTCAAAACATAAAAGATAGAGGCAATGTCAAGGCCATAGCACTAGTAAAGCAGCACATTCAGTTTGGATGTCATAATAGGCTGATTGTCAATGCCTGTAGCATGGGAGAATATAAGTGCTTGCTTATTATGATCACGGGGAAGATCCTTGATAGCAAAACAAGTGGAGACAAGCTCTAAAGAGGATGGTGGGTGTTTTAGGCTTGGAGGGGGAATGTCAACCTTTTCTTCAGTCTCAGAGGGGCCTGCCAGGGAATTGAACTCTATGTGAATCATTGGTCCCATTTATTGAAGACCTTGTTGAACTTGCACAGTTCAGATGTCCTGTCTTCTGAGTCTTGAGTGTTATCTCAGCACCATTCAATTTTGTTGTGCTCAATGAGGGTTCTTATCCTAGCTCCACCAACCACAGGCCAATAATAGACCTCAGACTGTTTACTCCACTCCTTCTGAGCAGCATCTCTTATGTAGCTCTCAAAATACTACAGCTTAGAGTGGTTGGCAGTCTTCTTTTTCCCCTCTTCCTCCCTCTAGTGGCATTCAATAAACTACAATGGGGACTCTGCCAATTTTTGAACAGTAGAAATAGATTCAGGTGCCTCAAATTGAACATTGGAAATAGCCTCAGGAGCATTAGGTTGAATGTCGATGCATTGCTTGATGGCATTGCTCCACCAGCATTTGAACTTAGTTGGACATGATGCTATTCTATCCATATTTCCTAATATAATAAATGCACTGGCTAAAGAGCCCATGATTGGAGATGTGAAGGAACAACAGTGACAGTTTATTCATTGTGCCTTTCAAGTAAAGGACAAGTTTTTTGTTTGCTTTTAGACCCAGAATTAAACACTGGAATACATAAGGCAGAGTTGATGATACTGGAACCACAGGGAACCTTGCCTCTGACTTACAACAAAGCCAACTCAAGTTCCCAAGACAGCATGCATGTCAATCAGATCTTGCACTGTGGTAACTAATAGAAATCCATGAGCTTTAAGATAATCCTGAACACTAGGAACAAGATCTACATTGTTGGGCTGAACAGTGTAGTGAAAGTGCCTCTCAGCATGAAGGGAAAAAAACATAGAAAAAAGCTGATGAGGATGATGAATGCATTGCAAGAAAACTTTATACCCTTGACTGCCCTATGATAGATCACATAGGAGTGCTTGTAGTGATATTCTGCTAGATAGGAAAAGAACTCAATATTGAGAGGAAGGAACATGTTAGAAGCTAGAAATGAGATTACTGCAGTGAGCATGTGCTTTAAGCTGATCCAGGACTTCAAAAGTTCTAGCTCTAATTGGAAGCTGTTGGGACATTGCACAACCTCATAGTATACTAAATGCCCAAGCAGAGGGTTAACAAAGTGGATTTGGCAAGGAACAAATGTGAGTTGGGGGTATTTGTGAAGATTCCAGTGAAACTCAGAGGCTTCAGATAGGTAGATAAAGTTGATTCCAAACAAGCAATCAATGTTAGGTTCCCTAATGGGTGGGTAGTAGGGCTTCATGGATGATATAATGACATGGCCATCAATGAGGAGATGTGGCTGGGAGGGTTGGTGTAGTAAGTCTGGGTGAAGCTAGAGTGGCTAAAGCAAAAATAAGAACACAGAGAATGCCATAAGAGGAAAAAATACTACCTTGGAATGCAGTCAAGTCAATGATGACATGAAACAAAAATGCAGGGATGCAGGCATGACAGAAAGTTGTTGAGAATGTTTTAAAGGCAAGGGAAAGAAAATGAAAACAGTTATTTATGAAGAAATAGAAGGAGAAAACTGATGATGACATGAAATAATGAAGTAGGCAAAGATAGGGAAAACCACATAATCAAACACAGAAGGAAGAGCTGGTGAACTTACCAAGGGAAATGAAATTGACAAGAACAGTTTGAGCAGAGGGACTTGAGCCAATTATAATGTGAAACAATGAGGTGGGAGAGAAAAACAGCTTGAGTAATGTAGAGCAATGGGATTTGGGAAGTAGATGGAGAGGTATGAGATGGTAGTTAGGGGTTAAGAAGCCATTGAAGGTTGATGTCAAGTGTATTTAGATATATTAGGCATGGATGGTGTTGTGGATCATGTCTACAAGTCTTGATATACCCATTTGGGTAAACAATACAAATCACAACCTCTAGTGTGTGATTAGAGTGATCTTGCCTAGGAACCTAGGGTATGATTGAGTGAAACTTATAGATGATACAGCTAACACATTTAATTAATCTGTATTAACATGCCAGTTTGAGGTCTGACTGAACCATTAATGGTACCAACTATAGAACATGGCATTATGGGCCAACATAATATGAAGCCTTCAGAGGCACTGAGGCTGAAACACTGTTTTCACTTGGAGAGGATAAGCAATGAAATGAAGATGGAGAGAGTTAGGAAGGGAAAAATTGAGCCTCATGCAAAGGCTTGATCTAACAACAGGGGGGAGGGAACATCAAGTGACTCACAAGTTGCTGAACATGAGTTGAGGGTGTGAGATGCACTTGAGTCCAAAGACATAGTAACAAAAATGCATTGAGCTGAGTGTAGTTGGCAAAATAAGTTATAGCAAACAATAAATGAAACAGCTCTAAATAAAGCTTCGAATTTGGAAGGGGCTGACAGCATGACTGACAATACAAATGGGACAGTGTGGCTGACCATTCATTACCTTAGTGCCCAAAGAAAGAGAGGTAAAGTGTCACCACATAAAGCTCACATCGGTGTAGATATGTGAATGGGGGTGAAAGGGGTGTGAGGGGGTTTGTCCTAAAAAATCCTGTGTCTAGGGAAAGCAAGTAAGGATGGTCCCTAGTGATGAAAAGGGAGATCAGCAAGATTCCAGTTGAGAAATAAGTGGTCTGGAGTGCAGGAAAGGAGACCAAATGAGGGGAACCTGTATCAACAGGATGAAATAACAAGATAAGTGATGGGATGATAAAGGATGATGAGTAGGACATGTGTGTGTGGTAAAAATGAGAGAAAAAGATGTAGATTTCTGTCAGGATGCAATGTACAAGATTTTTTGTCAAGCACATCCAAGACTGCTACAGTCTAAGAAGCATAAATGAACTAAAAACAAAGTGTAATATGAAAGGAGAATAAGAGGGAACATAAAACAAAGTGTTCCAACTTGGTTGGAAACATGGGAAGATGATTCTGGGACATGGAACAGACATGGAACAACAACCAGAATAATAGAAAGGGGTCAGAGTGCAGGAAATAAACTCAGAATATAGACAGAAGAGGAATGGGAGTGAGGGAAAGTGCTTGAAAATCCTCTATACCAACCTAAAGCAGTGTTGAGCTCTACATCAGATTTGAAATGAGGCACTGAGCTAAGGGAGAAATACTGAGAAACCTACAATAGTATGCACAAAGCAAATTGAGTCACATTAATTGGATCTTCTAGAATATAATAGATTAAAGAGCTTACTGCTTGCAAGTACTTGGGAGATATGGAAATGCAAGAATAATTCAGCATAGGGTCTGCAGTATTGCAGGATATACAGCATTGATTACAAATTGCCTATTAGCATTGTTTATAAATCTCAACTCCTCAATAAGGTGCATTGTATTAATGTTATAGTAGTGTCTACCTATATAAAAGCTTGCGACTGGGGTGTAACAGTATGAAATTGACCAAGAGGCATGATGCTGCATTTAAGAGTGAGTAGGGGTTGAAAAAGCAGAGATTAAAGAACATCTATGCCAAATCTCCAGAGTATATAAAGAGTTTCTGGTTTGATCTAATGAAGGCATTTAGATGATAGCATTTGATTATTTGTGATGTTGTTCACAAGGGTGGGTATCTTCCTTTAAGCTCTTATATGCTTATCCTTAAGTTTGATGAGGACCTAGTTTTTAATGCCAGTGAAGGGGATAACAAATGTTCCAGCACCAGTGGAGTCATGGTGCAGATATGTGAGGATGGCAGTGTGATGAGTGAGTCTCCAGGAGTGGGAGGTCAACATGTCTACACTAATCAAGCATAATCAGGCACACTAGCCAGATCTAACATAGTGAGAATCTTAACTAGGCACCAGGCACACCAACCAGACCTTACAAAGCAGGAATCCTAATGTGACACTAATCAGGCATAACTAGGCATATTTCACCACCTCTTTTAATTTTCTGGCTGCTGTGATGTGTCTAAAAACATTATTTTTGATTTTTCAGGAATAATATAAAATCATCTGTTGCATATATGGTCAGGGCAAGTATATAGACATCTAGTATACATGCAGCATTAAAGCCAGGAGACATAAATTGCTTTGTTAGTGGCTAGTTAGTAATCATTATGTGGTCAGTACTTGATCACCAGATACAAAGCCAAGAACACTAGCCAAACATGAGTAATAATGCTTTCTAACCAGATACTAAACAGCCATAATCAACCACAGAATAAAAACTGTAAATCTAGTTGCTTGAAATATCAAGAAAATTATTGTATTTAAATTATAGAATGGGCTTGAAGTGGATCTGCTTTCACAGCAGTTAATTTCCCCTTGGCTACCACATATGCCATATGATGTTGTGGATATTTTATGCTTTTTGCATATTTTTCTGATTATTTCCTGATTGTCTACCTCTAGATCCTTTCAAGGTCAAGATAACAATAACATTCAACTTGAAAATGGCTATATCTGAGCTGCATATGGACAGCATTCTCTGAACTCTGTTATTTCAGTTGATTTCACACTCTTTTGACTGTCTCACCTTATAGTAGTGTTTGTAGCACAGAGAATAGCACTGGTATAGATGCCTCTGGTTTGTCTCCTGACAAGTCTAACTGTTAGATGAACTTAATTAAAATGGTACTAACTGCACTGAGATATTTTCTTTTTTCCCCTATGTTATCATCTGCATCTGGTTTTTTTGCTGCAAGTACATCCTATGATATATATGAATTCTCTGCATTTTCATAGCTGAAATAGATGTCAATTCACTACCCATGATAATGAATACATTCACACCAGCATATGCTAGCTTTGGAAGAAAAAAATACTTCTACCTTAAGTATCATCTATCTATGTTGGCCTATAGTCTAATACTCAACCAAGCACTTGCCTATTGCTAAGTCCACAGATTTCCCTCCCACTCTACTCTGTGGTGTCCCCAATTGTCCAAAGTTTCCCTTGCCTCACTATTCATGATATACTATAGACAGTACTAGCACTCTTATTCATTACCTTGACAGCAATAATCATTGTTTCCCAGTGAGCATCCTCCAACTTATGTATGGACAGTTGGTCACTGGGTAGTCTCATCCCACCTCCTTGTCTCTTGTCTACATACCTTACCTTACCCTTCTTGCACATTCATATAGCCCACCCACCCACACCCCTGGCCTTTGCTCTTACTCATCTATGATGTGTAGCAATCATTGCTCTCTTGCTCTTGCTCTTGCTTGCCCTCAATGTGTCCCTATCCTCAATGTTACTCCCTTTAGTTATGATCTAGCTATCTAGTTACATTTTCTCTGCATGTGCAATAAAAGTTTGGTGGCATTTTTCTATATGCCCCTTTTTCCCCAAGCTTTTGACCTTACCTTATTATGCTTTCCAGCATCCTTTCAAACAGTAGATCATTGTTCAGCTGTCTCTGTCTCTTTCCAATTACCAACTACCTATCATCAACTCAAAGGTGTTACATAAGAGCGTTCTGCTCTACTACAAACGGTAGTCTTCTCAACTCTACCTGTATAATGAAGTCTTTTCTTAGATGTCATCGGGGCTCACGAGGTATAGGTATATGCCACAAGGCAATGTCAAGGATCTCATGAAGAGTCATATCTAGACATTCCTAGGGTTTTGAGTGGAAGGCTAATGTCAAAGCCTTTAGAGGACTCGGAGGGGGTCTCACTCTCAAGTGGAGGCAGATGGAACTAGAATGCTACAATTGCACAGAACTAGCTAAGGAATACCATCATACTACAGGGGGTATTTATACCGTAAGGTAGAGTGCACAGACCATGCTGTGTTCATAGTAGTGAAAGAGAGGACAATATAAAAAGGAAAAGGGATACATAATACACAGACCAAGGAGGACAGAAAAGGGAAGACAAAAGGGACACATAATACAGGGACAGAAGAAGGAGATGGAAAGGGAAAGGAACAATAAAGAAAAGGAAAGAAGTATTACAGAGGGTTATTGATGATAAAGGGGGTTATTGATGATAAAGGCATCTTCCCCAATGAGATGAATGGAAAAACGAATACAATGTAAGATATAGGACATCTTTACCGATGGAATACCATCGGATTCAGCCTGAATCGTAACATTACCCCTTTCATATGGTGGACGCCCTGAGTCCACAATTAAATTAAGTCAAATCTCCTCCCATGTTGTGTTCAAGGGTATTATACATGTTGTCGTCCAAAGGGGCAGGAGGTTGACCAGCAAATGGGCAGTTCTCGATGAAATGAAATGCTTGGAAGCGTTACAGAGTCGACATATGAGGATACGCAGACAGAAGCAGATTGAGTGTCCATGTTGTCAGCATAAGTCGCAATGATAGTAGCGGCATTCAGAGAGAGAGTGATCTGTGCTGGTGCAAACTAGGCAAGGAGATCCTGGGGTCTGCTTGATAAGAGGGTTATTTCCAAGTTCATTCTGAACAGGGATGGGGACAGGACATGGCAGACGAGAGATGGTTGGTGAGGAGGGGGTGGGGATAGGGACAGGGTCTGGAGAGGCGGTTCATTCAGTTGACACAGGGTAGGGAGTGTCAATGATGGAGGTTCAGCTATGTCATCAGGAGTGGGAGAGGGAAGGATATCCTGGAGGACCAGGTAAGTGGACATGATGTGAAGACATCGGAGATGAGGAAGGGCTGCTCTAAGGAGAGTCCAGAATTCGGGGAGCGAGGGACATGGCTGGTGTGGCGTGCCTACCAGTGAAGGGTCTCACTGGGATAGCAGAAGGGCACCCATTCTGAAAGGGATTTTGGTAGTGAGCAAAAGTCTTGAGGTAAGCGTCATGTTGAGATTCTAACATCCCTTCCCATAGGGGATGAATAATGTGCCAAAGTTTGTCAGCAGGGAGAAGGGCAATAGCATTGGAGACATAAGAGTGGAGAAGAATGTCAAAGCACCGGTAACAAAGGTCATGAAAGATATCATTTATGGAAGATTGAAGATTTGGAGAAGAAGAATGGTCCATAGAGATGAAAAGATTAAGATGAGCATAGGTGAGATAGATTCGAATACCATTATACAAAGGAGTAGAAAAATATTGAGAAGGAGAAGTGGCAAAAATTGCTCATTCAACAGCAGCCAGGAGAGAAGGGGATTCAAGGACATTTGTGAAGAGGATGTTTCGGATGGGTGCATCAAAAAGGTTGGGAACTATATGGTCAAATGGAGGGGAAGAGAGGGATTTAGAGGATTCATAGAAAACTATACGAGAAGTGGCGGAAGGCATGAGGGGTGTTAGGAAGAGAGATGAAGGGGATTTCTTTGTTTATAAGCAGAGAGGAGTGTGGTGGCGTAGGAGAGGTTCCTTTTGGGTTCCCAGATATTCTCCAATGAGGGCCATCCCTTCTAGGCTACCAGATACTGGTGACATCCTCATGTTCCTTGGTGAGAGAGAATTTCCGAGACTTCATATTCTTCTTTGCCTTCTATCTCATCAGGAGGTGGAGATAGGAAGTTTGGGCCATGTTCGGCAGTTTCACAATAGGAAGATAAGCGAGAAGCATGGAACATGTCATGGATGCACCATGTAGGGGGAAGACAAAGCTTATAAGCTACAGGAGATAGTACCTGAGTGATCTCAAAGGGGCCTTCTTGATGAGGGGCGAGTTTTTGAGAGGGGTAATGGAGATGAAGGTTCTTGTTATCTAACCAAACCTTATCTCCAACCTTCCAGGGCACAAATTGAGAGGAAACATGTTCTTTCATGAGGCATTGCACCTTGTGATGTGCTTCTAAGGCTTCCTTTCATGCTTCAGATAAGAGAGATAAGTGTTCTTCTAGATTGGGGAGAGAGGTCTTTCTGATAGGGGGATAGGCTCAAGGTTTGTATCCCAAGATAAGGGAGAAAGGGGTTCGTCCAGTGATGGAGTGGATGGAGAAATTGTGACAAAACTCTGCCATGGGGAGTAGGTCGGCCCAAATATCCATCTTTCCATCATAGAAGACATGAAGGTATGTTTCGAGTTCCTGGTTAACTTGGTTGGTTTCACCATCGGTCTGTG
>JBBPLX010000184.1:0-39538 GCA_038090015.1 Leccinellum albellum | reverse complement strand
AGGGACCTTGACCATACGACGGCAAAGGTGGACGCAAACCAAGTCCTAATCGATTCGGCGTAGGCTGTTGCATTTTGGTGTATGTAGAAGGAAGAAAGGTCACCGTAATATTCTCACGATGGTCCTCTTCTTCACCTCGTCAGGTGAGTCGACCTAGCAACACACGAGTGCATGTAACTCACCATACAACAGCGGTAGACCCGCCAGCGGTGGTCTACATGGGAAAAGACAAGGTAGAAAGTGTGTGATAGCTTTGTAGCCAACATAATACAGCCGTTCACTCGCTCAGATCAGACGAGGACCTCATCAAATATGCCTGGCCTCAGGACGTCTGGTTCCACGTCGATAAGCTCTCTTCAGCCCACGTATATCTCCGCATGCCCGAGGGAATGACTTGGGAAGCGATACCGCAAGCTCTCCTGACCGACTGCGCTCAGTTGGTAAAGGCAAACTCCATCGAAGGCGAGTGAGCTCGCACACCATGATCTTGCTGTTTCTCACTCTGGGATCTTGCAGGAAATAAGAAGGATAACCTCACAATCATATATACGCCCGCCGACAACCTCAAGGTACGCACGATCTGCCAAGTAAACAGCCGGTCGTGGTGACAAAGATCGCATGCAAGAAACAAGGTGACATGGCTGTCGGTCAAGTCTCCTTTCACAATGATAAGCGGGTATGTCTGATCTCAACGCATGTGCGAAAAGACTCATGAATGTGGTCTAGGTGAAGAGAAGTGTGTCCCAAACATTCTCTCGTTCAGCACGCTAAGCACCTACACCAGTTTACGTTGAAAAGCGAGAAAACCCCATTGTCAATCGCCTCAACAAGACCAAAGTCGAAAAAGTTGTCGATCACGAACAGGAGAGGGTCGACCGCGTGAAGAAGGAGAACGCAGAGAAGCGTGCCGTGGCTGCTCAGAAAGTGAGCATCCTTTTCATTTTTTCTCAGAGTCCTACCATTTCGTTTTGCAGAGAAAGGAAGAGGCTGAGCTCGCAAAACAAAGAGCAGAAGCAAAGGCTGCCCGGTCGTACGATCTGCTATTCAATGTCGAGGAAGACCTAGACGCTCCAAAGCCGACCGGCAAGGCGATCGAGGAGGATTTCATGTAGTAGTCTTGTACTCGTTAAATGTTCTTGTTTGTGATTGCGATCAAGTCACTTTCTGACTCTGACCGACATGAACATTCGTTTTGCTACTCTGCCACACACCCAAGACGACGCGGACGATCGCACGACGTCCTCAAGCTCAGATTCTGAGGACTGTGCAGGGGAAGATAACAACTTTGATGACTGGATTTCCGATCAAAGTCAACTTCAGTCATGTCGGTCCCTCTTCGAAGACAAGTCGTTCGCCACGGCTGCAGAGGCACTCGCGTACGATAAATCCACCCACGGCTTCGACTTGGATTCTACGAGCAAGCAATGGAGTGCGTTCTTTGTCGCTATCTTCATTCCGTCTGCTGAAATCTAACAGAATTAGACCTGCATCGTCGAATACGACTGATCAACTTCATCCGAAAGCATGTAAGACCAACGATCTCCTCTTCTAGTCCAAGCTGACTTCTTGCGTAGAAGTCGACCCCTGCCGATGTGGCCAACCTGACAGGGGCCGAGTCATTCTTCACTTCTGACGTCTATCTTATTCCTGTCATCGAAGATGACCCTCTACTCCGTGTGTTATTTCCTCGTCCGCCATCGATGCATCGTTCACCCATCCAGAACTCGATTTTGGCGACGACTGGCTTGACGAGGACGAAGACAATTCACCCTCCACCGAACTGCCTACAGACCTCCCCAGCGCCCTCGGTCGCATTCAAACCCTTGAAAGGAAGCTATCTCGGGCGCAAAGCGACTTGTTTGACTACAGGAAACTCGTCTCTCAAAATTTGGACCTCGCAAGCATCGCGGAGATCAGAAACGAGCCTGGTCCATCGACGAGCAACGCCATCCGCGATGATGATACACATTACTTCAAGAGCTACGGATACAATGGTACGTATCATGCATCGTGGAGACATACGAATGATAATCGCTTGACACGCTCCAGACATTCATGCCGTGATGATACAGGACAAAGTCCGCACGTCCTCATACGCCTCGTTTATCCTCACGAACCCCATCCTGTTCCGCGACGCCATCGTCCTCGACGTCGGGTGTGGAACTGGCATCCTTTCTCTATTCGCGGCCAAGTCTGGCGCAAAGCATGTCTACGCTGTTGAAGCGAGTGGTATCGCTGAAAAGGCTGAAAAAATTGTCCGGCAAAACGGTCTCGAGGGCGTTATCACGTAGGTCACCTGTTTTTGAACTCCATCGTGATCTCACCTTCCTTCGTTAACACCAGCGTTATACGTGGCAAAGTGGAAGAAATCACTCTTCCAGATGGTATCGACCACGTCGACATCATCGTGTCCGAATGGATGGGTTATGCGTTACTCTACGAATCGATGCTCGATTCCGTTTTGCATGCGCGCGACAGGTTTCTTCGTCCAAACGGGGGCGTCATGGCACCAAGCCAGTGCAGGATTATGCTGGCGCTATGCGAAGGCAGCGAAATCATGAAAGACAGAGTGGACTTTTGGAACGACGTTTATGGTGCGTCTTTGCTCGATCGTGCGATCAAACAAATCACAACCGCGATCAGGTTTCGATCTTTCCGAAATGGCGCACGACATCTACGAGGACGCGGTTGTTGACGTCGTCGGCCCAGAATCGGTGGTCAGCGACCCATATATTCTCAAAGTGAGCGTCCTCTTGGTCCCGCGCGTACGAACTACATATCCCTTAGGATCTCCATCTACGAACCATCACGCCCCGCCAACTCGACTTTACGTCCTCGTTCTCGCTCACTTCGACTTCACCCATGCGCACCAAAATCCACGCGCTCGTGCTCTACTTTGACACGTTCTTTACCACTACTGGCGACCCGCTCTCGCCAGATGTACCCGTTCGGCTGATTAAAGACGGCGACGTTGTCCTCGCGGAGGTGTGGCCGATCGCCGGCAAACCGCCACCCAAGCGTAGGGCTAGCGTCGGCCCAGGCTTGAAAGAACGCGAAGAGAAGCGAGTCATCAGTTTCAGCACGGGACCGACAAGTCAACCCACGCATTGGAAGCAAACGATCTTCTTGCTCAAGGACCCCATCTCAGCTGAGGAGGGTGGGTGTTTCAATGCTTTTTCTCTCTCGTCTCTTTTGCTTCACTTTGCGTTCATAGGTACGGTCGTCTCTGGTACGTTTTATTGTAGAAAGAGCGATGGGAATTCGAGGGAGCTCGATGTCGAGATCCATTATTCAGTCAGGAAGAGTGCAGATGCGCCACCGAGCGAGGTGGTCGTGCAGATCTACAAGGTCCGCTAGGGACATCCCAATGCGTACTATAATCAGGTTTTGAACATGTGAACGAGTGGTGATGCACTCGCATCAAACCATTCGCCAAGAAATACAAATGAGCAGGCGGGTAGTATTGCAGACACGTAAGAGTACATGTGATATAGAGTATGTATGTGAACCTGTCCGTGCACAGAAACAACAAATAACAGAGATCTGAAAAGAGCGTGCGGATAGGTGAACAGCAACAAGGATACTTGCAGAGAGCATAACGTGATATTTCAGACTTTTGGAAATGTCCGGTCCGGATCACGAACGGAGGCGCCAGCAGACTCGCGAGGCGACACGAGCGTGTGTGACGACCGCAGAGAAGAGATGGTATGTCGGAACGGCGTACCCGATCCCACGCTGTCAACACTCGATCGGAACCTGGCAGGACCGATGATGCTTCCACGTGCTACCGTCCCTATTCCAGCCATCCCCACAGAATCCATCCCAAATTCGGCAGCTGGGTCGCTCGTCTGAGACTCACTCCTCCTGTGAATCGTCAACAGCGCCGACGTGAGATCCGGCGATGCGTACGAGGGGGAATCAGGTTCAACTTCTGCGAGCTTGCCCGGCGGGGGATAGGGCGAACGAAGCGAGTCCGCCTCCCCTGCGTCGGTTCCGACGATCGTGTCGCGCCAGGTCCCGGCATAGGGGTCCCAAGGATCGCATATGTCCGGTACAGCTGGAGACCCCAACTTGGATTTCCGTACACCGAATTCATAAACGTAGTCTTCCTCCTCGACGCACGTCCGACCGCTGTAAACCGTGCACACGTCCTTGCGCGATGCGGAATTGTACAAGGGCACACTCTGGTCTATGCTTTCCCGGGACTTATTCCGTGCGACTTGATATGCCCCGTACTCCGTTTTTGGATTCGGTCCTCCTTCTACTTGACCAGCAGGGGACTGATCCCGCCATCGTCTCCGTATAACCAAGTACCGCACCGCAAAAAGCGCTAGACATAGCGCGAAGAAGCTAACCAGTCCGATGAAAATTTTGACGCCGATCGAAAGTCGTGAACCGTCTCCCTGGGAGTTCAAGTTTTGCGAAGACCCGGGCGCGCGCACTTGGTTGAACTCCTCCAAAGCCCGTGTGGCATTGGTTAGACCCAGAAGTCCGAGTGCTGGATTCGTCCCAAGTTGCACGGAGTTGCTGAATCCCCCCGTAGCGTTGGGTTGCTCGTATGCCATGACCGTGTATACGCTCCGCATGAAAGGAACCCCAAGGATCATATCCCCTCTGGCTGAGGTCGCCGTGAGCTGTGAAGGATCTGTCTGTATGAGACCCAGGCAATACTGTGAGTTTGATTGACCCGAGGGCTCCGTAGTTAAGTCGAGAGGATGGAGCGGAAGTTCGTTTTGACCATCCAGAGTGATGGTCATGTTAATAGGGGTTGCACATGGAACATAATCTGCAAGTGATGGGTCAATAATCTGAGGGCGTTGAAACAAAACCGGCGCACAATTCCCGTCAGAGGCAGGGCCGATACCCAATGCCCCGTAAATACCGTTGGCTAGCGCCGGTGTTGTAAGTATCAAGGGTATGCCTGAATCCAGGAGAGCGGTAGGCTCAGTTGTACCAGATAGTGACTGCAGCGTAACAGGGTGCGCGTGACCATTGACATAGACTGTAATTGCAAGGATGGTAGTCTTCCAGTAAAGAGTACCAATGCTCTCACTAACAAGAGAAGAATAGCGAATTTGTGATGGTTCGGGAACAATTTCAGAAGGATGGCGACCTATGCCAAGAAGGGAAGGTATATGACTGGATCCGGGACGAGAAAGTGTGAGGGAAATGAAGGGCTGAGATGGAGCATTGGTAGCTGGTGTGAGAGAGAAGAGATTCGAGGAAACTGCTGCTCCATCCGGAGCATTACCCGTGCTAGCGGGTATAGTTTGCTGAATAACAGAATTCAGGGGGAGGGCGAGACCAAGAATACCATCGAAGTTGTACGATAATGGTTCGTTATCAACGGTCGTTGCAGCAGCTGAGTGATTGTGAGTAGAATATTGCGAGAAAAAGTGCGCTGACTGACCTAAAGTTTGATTCGGGATGACATAACCTCCAATCTGCACCTGATCCCATACTATAGGGCCCTCGACAGAACCGGAGAGATATTGTATTGCAAATGTGGCGCCTGTGGGGTGCGAGGAGCCCGGATCATACAGGCGCCCACTTGCCGCTGAGCATGAGGCTGATGAGCATGATTTGGACGCAATCCACTGGAAAACTAGATTGAGGGAAACCCTAAGTAGAGGGCAAAATGAGTCTCACAAGATCAGAAGAGCCTGTATCAACCTGCAAAGAGAAGTTTTGCTGAGAAGCTCCAACTTGCACTGGGACAGTGTACGCGCTGTAAATCGATAGGGCGAAGTAAGCACCATGTGAATGAAAGAGGGGAATGATCACGGATGCTTGAATATGATAGAAGACTTGAAAATATAAGATATCAATTTGGAACTGGGACGTACACGGCATAGTAATTCGTCGAGACCATGTTCATACTTAGCACGATGCCAGAACTTGCGCCATTTCCTTCGGCTGAAGATGTTCGTTTCTCGTTTCTCCCGCTAGCGCGGGTGTCAGGGACTTCCATTGGAAAACTGAAGAAGGGGTGGATAGGAAACCCGCAGGATGAATCGTGGTTCTAGTCAGAAAAGAGTTTAGCGCCAGGTCCAGTGGATCAAGTGCAGGGGAACGGTGTGGTCACACCGCGTGCAAGATTCAGGCACTCTAGGTGGGCCACTGGGATAGTGCTCATTGACGAGTCGACGGACAGAAAACTGATCCGGAAAGACGGCAAGGAACGACGAGTAAGTGTGTGAATGAGTGTCTTAAAACAAAAGCCTGAGGGAGCGAGGCGTCAGAGCGGAGGGATAACTCACTATTAGGAAGCTACCAAGACAAGGGACGAACATGTCGTCTACATTTGTCACTTTGCGCGTGAGGGTTGACGTTATTTCAGTCAACGCTGTGCTCGGGTGCGAACTCGCATAAACATTGTCCGAGTCCTTCCATTTTCCTAGTCCCTGAAATACTGCAGGTCCAGCTGACCGAGCTGAGGCGTCAGTGCAGCCTGAGCTGCGATTTATGTTTTTTTTTTCTTTCTCTGTAGTGATGTGTCAAAGTTAGAGCCACTTCGATTTCCGCGCCAGATGGTCGGGTTCAAGCCTATAGCTTAACTATTATCATCCACGAACCTAAGTTACGGGTCTACAGTGGATGAAACGACTTTCCATGGCGAGAGGTCATTTCAGAGGAAACACAAATCAGCCTCCACTCACACACTGCAAGTATATTATCCCCTTTCTGCTTTTCTTCCTGTTGATCGGATTTTTCAAAAGTCCTCTCGCTTCCCATCGTTAGTGTGACAAAATTGCAACCGCCGTCACCATCACTGACCGCCTTCAGGGTCATCATGTATCACTTCAGCAATCCATATCTTCCTTCACGAGTGGACTGTTGGAAACCACGCCATCGCTACCTGGTCTCGATCGGACGATCGTGATTCCTCCTCGTCGACTACATCTCACGCTGGGGGTGATGTCGCTAGAAGAGGATTCTACTAGTAGCACCTTTGATTGCCAAGCAACTCATCCAAAAAAGACTGTCTCAGAAGCACTTTCACTTCTGTGCTCCCTTCGGTCACAAATCTCAGATTTACTGCGTGGTGCGCGGCTCTCAGTTCCTCTTCAATTGATGAACATCATGCCGCCGGATGGTGGGGATCCAGACAAGGCACATGTCCTTTGGATTGGACCTTCGTTCGAGAACGAGGTTGCGCAACGACTGCGGGAAGTCGGCGGTGAATGATGGTTACTGCAGGAATATCTGCCATATTGCTAACGACACATTAGAGATGGTGAACAAGACATTCATAGAAGCTGGGTTTATTAGAGACCGTCGCCCCCTGAAGGTTCGTTTTGGATCCTATTACTGTCTTGGCATAAACGGCAGCTCGTGAACAGTTACATTGCACGATCCTGAACACGGTCTATCGGCGCCCGAGGGGAAGAGGACCGCGTCAACCGTTCTCGTACGGGTCCCTGCTCGCGTCTACCGCTGCGCAAGCGATAGTGCAGGGAGAGACTGACCCGCGCCAGCCTGTGAGAGTAGACTTTGGTACATGGGAGGTGAACGAGATCGAGATATGTAGGATGGGCAGTTACGGACCCGAGGGCGAGTACGAGAGCTGTGGGGGAGTCGCGGTTGGACAGCCTCTTCTCCTGTAATAGGTTCCGGCATGCGACACAGGTGTAGCACAGCCGTGACTAAATTGAAAGAGCGATTCAAAGACCGCTTTGTATCATCATGCGACTTCTTGTCTCGCTCAACACCATCACCTCCAACAGTGCCCGCTCAACGAACAACGTCTTACTTTCTACGTTCACATAATGTCTGAAATCAGGAGGAAGCTCGTCATCGTCGGTGATGGTGCTTGTGGCAAGGTCTACCACCTTTTCTTCCATCCTTCTCATCATTCGTTCTGATATCCGCACTAGACTTGTCTCTTGATAGTTTTCTCCAAAGGAACGTTCCCCGAGGTATTTTCTTGCTCCCTTTCCCTCTCTCTAACCCTTGTTAACAATTTCGTCTTCTTAGGTCTACGTTCCTACCGTCTTCGAGAACTACGTGGCGGATGTCGAAGTCGACGGCAAGCACGTCGAGTTGGCGCTGTGGGATACTGCGGGTCAAGAAGATTACGACCGGCTCCGGCCTCTCAGCTACCCTGACTCCCATGTTATTCTAATTTGTTTCGCTGTTGACTCTCCAGACTCGTTGGACAACGTACAGGAAAAGGTCCGTTGCTTCACCTTCCCGTTTTCATCGACTCTAACAAGGTTTCAGTGGATCTCCGAAGTCATGCACTTTTGCGCTGGATTGCCTGTCCTCCTTGTCGGTTGTAAGAAGGACCTTCGACGGGACCCCAGGGTGATCGAAGAGCTCAGGAAGACCAGCCAGCGTCCTGTCACCCCCGAAGAGGTAGGCGGTTGTTTCATTTAACTCGTTCATCTTGTGATGACGTGTCATAGGGCATGGCAGTGGCCAACAAGATTGGGGCGAAGCACTACCTCGAGTGCTCAGCACGAACGGGTGAGGGTGTTCGCGAGGTGTTCCAGTATGCTACTCGAGCTGCGCTGCTCTCCCGGCCCAAGCATCACAAGAGAAACTGTGTGGTCGTGTAGACTACTTATTAGGACGACCCCTTCATTTTATCTTAAACGCCGATGTCGTTTCGCCTCCCTCGCTACCTGTCACTCTATTTTACTCCTTGTTCAGAGTCCATACCCTTCACGACTTGTGTTCCGCAATCTTCATGATCTGATCTCTTCTATATCATGACCGCGTTCTTGTCTCCACGAGTGTACCAGTTTGAATCTGGTTGCCGGTTGCTATCGCGTAGGGCGTGGAAGTGTTGCGCAGCAATCATTTCATTTCGGATGCGAACATGAAGCTTTTGAGTCTCAGCTGCTAGTCCAATTCAAGCTGTATTATTGGAAGTGTCATGCTCGTGCACCAAGAACATTTATCGGCGTTATGCATGGTACAGGTCAGGTATTCGATAAATACAGTCCGTCTGTAACGTCGCTCGGGAGTTGTGCAAGCTGGCTACTAGGATACCGCAGGACGGCAGTCAACGTTCAACGTCAGTCATGGACATGCACTGGCATGGTACTGTCACTAGTACAACAAAGTTAGAAGTTTGCTTGGCGGCGCTGACCAATGCGCACGGCGGCATCCTCCACACGACCTGCTCGCCGTGCGATCATTGATGCATCGATGGGAACTACATGCCCAGATCGGCGGCGGTATGACCCTCCGAAGCGATTACAACTTCGCACCGCTCGGCGTCATCACGGCGCTTCTATCTACATAATGGCCGTTGCTTTGTATCAAGGGGTCGTGGCACGTGGGCCGGTCAGGCTCCCCAGATGCGTATCACCCGGAGTCTAGGCACACGGGCCCGTCTGTGCGGAGGTGTGTTCCGCCCCGTGCCACTGTGGCGTTCATGTTCCTCATTCTTCAAGGTCCCAGAGCGGAGACGGTGCTGGTCCGATGCAGCAAACTCGGTGGGAGAACTATTCATAATTCAGATCTCCTTTCTTGTCCTTCCTTTTGATAACGATCTGTGCCTGGTGCGTACTGGGGCCAAGACCACACCCAACAGGCACAACGAAATATCAATTGCCTTGAGGATAGCAGTGGACGGCGCAAGAAAGCATCTGGAGTCTTCCCTGTGAAGCTGGGGAGCTCATCCATGCGTATGGATGGTGAAGTGTTCAGGAGGGACAGTGTTTGGCGTCAGGGATCAATCGATCAGCATCGATAGACTTGAGGGTCACGAAATAAAGGGCTGATTTACTCTTAACAGCAATATTACGGGTACGCTGCCAAATGAAACCTGACCAGATCCTCGGTCAACCCCCCACATCGGTGACGTTTCGTACGGACAAAGCATCTTTTGAGCTTGTCCGTGTCGATCGCGATCCCACTTTATGGGACGATGTCAGCCCCAAAAATTGAGACGCTCCCTTTGTTCTGATCACCATCTGAGGATCCTCCGTGCCATTAGCGAAATGATCACTAGCCGACGGGGTCATATCCGCGATCCGTGAGGGGGGGAAGAATCTGCGGAAGACGACAGAATAGTTCTTCGTTGATCATCGCTCTGAGCATCTGATATGGACCTTGGTTGAGTATACTGTATATACCTAACGAGTCATCACTTCCGTGAATCTGGAAGACACATTGATTAGATGACGGCTTTGAACGCGAGGGTATCTAGGACTTGATAGTTTTGTGACTTCAAGCTCGTGAACATTCACCCGAAATTGGCCCCGCAGTTCTGGCACAGATGATAACATCTGTCTTGGGCCGAGGAGAGGAGGCCACGTGCCTGTCGGGAATTACGGGGCGAGTGGCTTCGAAGCCAACACCAACACCAATGCAGTTCGAGATTGGCACATGGCTGTCAACGAGGCGTGACTCGGAAGGACACCAGAAATTGTAGGAATGACGGGGACTTTATATCGCGTAATGACAGATCTGAGCGTGACTTTGGTGGTACGTATGATCGGTGGTCGAGCGGAGTATTCAGGGGCAACGAGAACTTACAACTCAAGCAGGGCTGGCGAGACTTTGGAGTCTAGAGCCAACTGACAGGACCTTCCAAAAGAGGCAATGGAAGACTCCAGACCTTACGAATGATCGACTATTTGAACGAGCAGTTCACTCTTGATGTATCCTCTGACATCACACCCACCCACATCTCTCGATGTTCCTTGGGCAATAAAATACCGCCGTCCATATCGACCACATCCACGATGATTCGTTTCGAAGGCATGGCACGGGAGGTCATGGAGGCCATGTGCACTCCGATGCACCAAATCCTGCCTACTCATTATCCCAGCCCCACCCCTCCCACCATCAACCGACTCTCGCCCACGTCTGGAACACTCTTCCTCGGATCCATATCCGCAACTATGGACCGCGAGTTGCTCAAAAGTCATCATATCACGCACGTCGTCCAAGTGCTTGATGCGCCGTGGATCCCCATATCGGAGAAGGATGGATTACGGTGTCTCAAGATAGACATTCACGACAAACCCACCGCTGATCTCAAGCCGCATCTCGAGGGCGCGTGCCAGTACATTTCGAACGCGCTCGCCAGCGGGGGGAACGTTCTCGTCCATTGCCAACAGGTACGTTGTCGGAGACAGTGGGAACCCTGTGGAGTGCTGACATGTCGATAGGGTATTTCCCGATCGCCCGCCATCGTCATTGCTTACCTTATCCATAATCTCGGGATGTCATACGATCAGGCTCACGCTCTCGTCAAACGTCATAGACCTTGCATCAACCCCAACCCTGGCTTTGTCGCTGTCCTCCGGGCATGGGAGACAAAGCGGCGCTCCACGACCTCTCAGCCACCCCCTCCCCAGTTCCGACGCGCTAATACGTCCTATACTTCCCTGGCAGGCGCAAACGCCACTTGCGACGCTGACGTCGTCCTATCACATCCTCCGCCCTTTGCGAGGGGCATCAGCTACTGTTCCTAGTCAATCAACCGCCATCACGGTATTATATCACTCACGGCAGCATCGCGGCATCTCGGCGCCCCGTGCTGTATACATATATATACTCTCCAGCGGAAAAAAATTATTTCTATCTCTCCCTTTTACCTCAACTTTACTCTGTCCATTCAATTTCCTGGGATTTTAGGCAGTAACATTTCATCAGGGCACCATCCATGCAGGTTCTCGTCGCCTTCATGTTGATTGGAGTGAGTTTAGACTGTATGATGCGTATACTTTGTAGTATCTACAGATGAGTCTACTTTGAAAAAACCGGAAGTTCATCATTACCGCAGCCGATTTGTCGAGTTACAGAATTTTTCAAGCAGCGGCTGATTCCGAGTCGGTGTCGATAATCACAGTCTACGATAGTCAGAGTCGCACGATTCATTCCTGTGCCTTGATTTCATCCATTCGTTGATCTCGATCAGTATGTCCTTGGCGGAGACCGCGGCTGGCGTGGACGGCGCGTTCACCAGTATCCCTATCATGTGAGTCTGATGATACACACCACAGCGAGCGCGCCTAAAATTTGACCCGACTTCTCGGCAGAGACCTGAGCGGGTGCGATACGCCCGAGGGAAGGCTCGCCACCGCATACGAGATCAGAGATGCGTGTATCCGAGTCGGGTTCTTCTATAGTACGCTCTCGCTGTCGTGGGTCCACGACCAACAGTCCCGTCTGATCGCACTTTAGTACGAAACCATGGCATTTCTCAGTCGTGTTTAGATGATATCCTTTCCGCAACCCAGAGGTATTTCGCCCTTCCAATGGCAACAAAGATGAAGGTGTGGTTCCTATCACGCGCGTACTCGGTCTGGAGCTCTGAGTCGGTCTACTGTCACGAAGCTATACCACAGGATCTCCAATTTCAAAGGATACAACCCGCCCCTCGATGCAAACATCGACCCTGCTCACAACGATAAAGGGGACTTTCACGAAGGCTTTGACATCGGATGGGAAGAAATCGAATCGAAAGCGCACGATGAGAAGAGGGAGAACGATGGCGCAATGGCAGGCGGGAACGTATGGCCCTCGGAGGACTGTCCAGGGTTCAGACAAGCTTGTCTTAGATACTAGTGGGTTAAGCTGATATGATCATATCCATGTTTGCTTATCACGTTTTGTTTCCAGTCACGCTGCAATTGGCGTCGGTAAAACCTTGTTTCCGCTATTTGCCCTCGCACTCGAATTGCCTGAGACATATTTCGATGACAAGGTAGGTTTGTCCCCTTGTAGATTCGGTCTTTTGAATATTTTCCAGACGCGGAATGCTGCGGCGATCATGAGAGTATTGCATTATCCATTACAGGATGGACATCCTGGTGTTGATGACGACACCCCCGGTATCGGAGCTCATTCCGAGTACTTGTTATCTCTTAACTTTGCTTACTCCAACTCATTTCTTTTATAGCTTCGAGGTCAGAACTTTGATGGAATACCAAATTAGTGACGCAAAAATTTGACCCCTTCATAGTGTTTCACCATTCTCTGGCAGCAACCTGGCGTTCAAGCACTCCAAATCATGAACTCGGAGAAAAAGTGGATCGACGCCCCTGCCATCGATGATACGTTGGTTATCAAGTGAGACATACGTAACTTGTGATGCCGCTAAAGTGTTGATGACGTCCATCTTAGTATCGGTGACCAGTTGGCGATGTTGACAAGTGGGTGATGTCATTTGGTCCTGTTATAAGCCAGCATCTGAAGTTCGGTGTGTAACAGATGATGTCTTCAAGTCCACTGTTCACCGAGCAATAAACAAGAGCGGCAAGGAGCGGTATTCTATCCCTTTATTTTTCGGTACAGATTACCACGTCAACATTGAGGTGCGTAGCTCATTGTAGCGAAGAGAACGTAAGATGATGAATGTATGCTCATGTTTTTGTAGCCCATACCCAGTTGCGTGTCTGCTGATAGACCGGCAAGATATGACCCCATCATCGCTGGGGAGTATGTGCACAAACGGCTCAGGGAAGCATATCATGCAGCATAAACTCCACGTTTCACTCGATCATATGGTGTAAGCCGAGTAAAGGACTAAGATGTACTCTATGCGTATGGATTACTTCTTCGCCTGCGGAGCATCTCCTCGACCCTATGTAGCTCTACTAGATACTCATATGCAAGCCTTGCTTCCTTGTCCCGGGCATCCTGCAACTCTGCCTGGGCAGCTTCGACCTCTTCCTGGAGTTCTTCCTGTGTCTCTTCGTCGCTGTCCTGTTCTGCCTCTGCCATCTCATCCATCAGCGTATCCAGTTTCCTCTGGCGTTGGGTTACCAGTTCCGCCATCAGATCACGTATCTGCCTATATGCGGTCGTTTGCATGATATCCACGCCGCTTCCAAGCTCCCGCTGGATCTGAAGAGCCACGGGTGGCTTATCGACGAGATTCTGGACGATTTCGAGTGCAGATTCGCGAGTGTTATCATGACGCATCATCCTGGCACCCTTTTCAAGGACCGGTTTAAAGAAGATGTCCTTGGTCGCGAGTTCTTGTTCTCTGGAATTACCAACGTCCAGAGTGACCATATCCCACATGCTGGTGACGAGGAGGACATTGGGGTAAGTATCTTCGCCGCAGAGGTCTTGGAACATCTTGAAACTCTGGCGAGCGGAACCGGCCATCTTCACGTCACAAATTCTCTGCATGTAAATGATGCCCGCGAACCGTATTCCCATCCTATAGCTGTGGAAGGGGGTGGGGTGGGAGGTCAGTGCCTTTGATTCAAGCTAACCAATGATTAAAGTCCCTACCTAGTGACGAACGACGCGGCTATGATCTTCCATATATCGCTGTCTGCCAAGGTAGTATCTCCGAAACCCGGCGTATCAATCAGCACGACTTCTTTTCCGCCGACGGTGAACCGGGCCGATGCTTGTACGTCCGAGGTACAACTCTCCAGCCCTTGCCCTACGCCGAGCGAAGACCCCGACACGAGGTTAACGAACTGTCGTACGTGTTTTGTAAGAGAGCGAGCCTAGTCAGTCAGGTCAACGAAGTGGGCGGACCGTCGTCTTTCCACTCCCTGTAGGGCCCATGACGCTAGGTGCAAGATGAGAACGGCGTGCGCGCGACGAAGACGAAGACGAGGGGTGACGACGTACGCGATGAAGATGGGCTTTGGACGAGTGGTCTGCGATACGGATGGCATCGGCGTACCAACCGGCGCCGGTGCCGACTCCTCGTCACCGTCTGTCAACCTTACGCTCCCCCCTCGTCGAGAAATGCAATACATAATAGCAGAAAAGAGTTGGCCCATGATCGATGATGGTCAGCGGCGATGGAGATGGACAGATTTAAATGCTAAGCGAGAGACAGAGAGACGCTCAGAGGACGGGGGATGGTGACAACGTGTTGCGTTCTCGACTTGCCTTGCGGAGAACACCTGGTATCTCGAAGCGTGGATTTAATGGATTGACCCAACCTGATCGCGAGGTTGTCTGCATGTCGCTGTACTGGAAGGCATGAATACGTAGGATATCCTGGTTGGACGTCACAATGCGATGTTTCGCACACAAGGCACTAGCAGATTGTCAAACTGTACCTTCAACATTTCAGCGGTACTCCGAAAGTAAAATCTCTAAACACATTCCGTGGTTTTCATCATTTCATCATGTTTATTCCCCCTGAGTGCTTATCCGATTTGTGCGACATCATGGGACAGCAGACTAGGATAGGAGGTTCCGTTCCATGTACGTGAAAGTGTGGCCAAAAGATCCTAAGTCGGATCAAAAAGAATCACTGGTTCCTGTTGTCGACTGCGCATAGTACTAGACTAGGAGCGTCATTCAAACGTTCAAGGTCGCAAAGAATGGCAAGGCCAACCACGATAACTTTCATTGGCTGTCATACAAGGGGTCAAGACTAACTTCACCGCGCTAAAGGCACGCACCGTACTGCGATTTCAAAGAGCACGGCAACCTCGTGAATAGCCTTGAGGCCGATCAAGTACATTCTATAGAAATGAAAAAACGCCTGAACCACCTGGACTTACACGTGCAAGCTATGCCTGAAACGAATATTGTCGATAAAATAGTTGTACGGAAGGTGGGTTACTTCAGGGACCTTTACCGTGACCACCTAGAATCTGGTGGTGAATAATTGTATCATCGAGTATCTCGACCGTCCCGTAACTTGAATTGCAACAGTGATGGCTTCTGAAGAGGAGACAATGAGGGTCGCGTATGTCAGTCCTTACTTTTCGACGATACTATCTGAGTTTTCTTCCATAGTGTCATGGGTGCAACCGGCAGCGGAAAGTCGACTGTATGCAATTTCACCAAAAAAAGCACACAATAGATGACTGAGGAACCTTTGGCAGTTCATCAACCTCGCAAGTGGGTCAGACTTGGCCGTCAGCGATTCGCTCGAGAGCTGTACTGTTGATGTCGCAACTTCCACGTTTTTCCACGACGGGCGGACTGTCACCTTAATTGATACTCCTGGGTTTGATGATACCACGAGAAGCGATACCGATGTCCTCAAGTCAATAACAGACTATCTCTCCGAGTCGTAAGCACATATACTACTTTGACCAGAGAATAGTTGTCATACCTCTCGGCGCAGGTATACTCAAGGGGCCAGACTTGCTGGGGTGATTTACATGCATCGCATCACCGATAACAAGATGGGTGGTCCATCAAGAAGAAACTTTCATATCTTTCGCAATCTTTGTGGGGACACTAATCTCCGGAACGTCCTCCTCGTCACCAACATGTGGTCTAAAATAGACCCCAAAGAGGGGGATGCCAGAGAACGGGAGCTGGCGAGCAAAGAAAAGTTCTTCAAGCCTGCGGTTGACAGGGGAGCTCGGATGCTTCGCCACGACGGCTCGCAGGCATCGGCATACGCGATCCTTGGTCACTTGGTTGGCCGGGAGCCCTCGACACTTCTCGTACAAGATGAGATGGTGAATCAGGAAAAGGACCTCGCTCATACTACAGCTGGTGCAGATCTCATGCGCGAATTGACGGAAAAGGGGAAACGGCACACAGAAGCACTAGAAGAATTATGCGTTGGAATAGAGGCTGCAAGAATCGCAGAGGACGAGGAGACGAAGGGGATACTGCAGGATGAGGCGAGGAAAGCGCGAGAGCGGGTAGAGCGAATCCGGGGAGACCTCGAGCGAATGGTTGCGAATTTTGCAACAGAAAATTTGCGACTGGAGAACGAGAATCGGCGCTATAAGAAGGATTTCAGAAAACAGCAGGCAGATGCTGAGCACAAAGCACAGTTGCTCGAGGAGGAACGTAGGGCTCGTGAACTCGCGGAAAAAGGGAGAAAACATGCTGAAGCAGAGTTAGCCGCTGAACGGGACTCGCGGGAACGCGAAAAGAAGAAGGAAGATGAGCGAGAACAGGAAAGGGAGAGGAGGGAAAAGCAGGAATACGAAAAGTCTGAAAAGCAGAAAACTGGTTCTATATGTTTCATACAGTAAACTTGCGTATGGCCCCATCAGGCTCTCCACATGTAACTTTTACGTACGTCCGGACCTGGTGACCAAGTCGACGAGCTATACCATTCTCCAGGTCCCACTGATTTCCATCTGTTCCTTGTTCGCAATGTATCTCAAATCCTCCGTTCCACCCTTCAATTCAATCTATTCCTGATGCTCATGATGGTTGAAAGTAACTTGCTCAATGTTTCCATTTACATCATGAGATACGCTAAGCGCTAAGCAGCAAACATAACGTACTACGTGAGTACCATCATCGTTGGGCTTCTGTTATCGACATCAGGCAGTGACTGTCACATAACCAAGACATGGGCAGGTATAACCTGAACAAGATCTCATGAAATTCTTTGGAGCTCGTTCCTCTAGGTTTCTTTGACAATCATTCCCAAGGCTTCAGTTAGAGACTCTGTCCTTGTCCAACGTCGTCCCGCAAGTCTACTCCTTGCGGAACACGGTCTGTCGTGGCTTCGTAGAATCGCATTCGAGACGTTTGCACAAGCACCCATGTGGCGTCTCGGTGACACGGCAAAGACGGTCCCGTCCACGTAGGGAACGAAAGGTTCGCCGTGAGAGCAGTCATCGGCAGAAGAAGCCAACCAACGTTCCACCCGAGAGACAGAATAGAGTCATACTCGAAGGCACCGCCCGTGACAAGGGCCTCAGTGGAGGTGTTTGCATCGATTCCGGCGTCGAATGGATTTGAATACTCTGGAACCGTAATTGGCATTGTTGTCACCTTGTGAGAGAGGAATGAGTGAGTCCTTTAAAGCCACTTTTTTTTGGAAAGAGCTCGATAAGCTGGCAGTAAGTGACTCCGAGTTGCGACGGTGCGTCAAACCAATAGCCCGGATCTGCATTGGGATTGTTTTGTCAAATGATGTGTGTAAACATTACGTAACATCATAACAACTATTAATATTCGTGACCCCTCTCGCTGGGTTTACGTGACTACATAGCCATGTCCCTCTTCGAGTGGTCCAGTGAGTTTACAACTGGCAGTGCCTTTCTCGAATCGAAATCTCACCGTTTTGTTCAGCCCCAGAACGACGTACCGGCGACAAGATCTTGCCCACCGTACCCAATGAGATATATCTTCTCATAATCGAACTGATCGCCCCACCTGGCACTTGGTCCCTGGAACCGGGCCAGGAGAACTTGAAACTCAAGATTTTATCCAATCTTTCGCGCATTTGCAGATTCTTCGCCAACGTCTGCCTTCCACGCATATATGAGTTTGTTGCGTTGTATGATTCTGCTTGGGACTACTTTAATTCCCGATACACGACGCCGGCGCTCGGATCCATCCTGTGTGCACAAATCGCAAAAAAACAGCCTCTTGCGCTTGGGCTTGCCAAGTTAGTAAAGGAGTGCCTCGTCTGTAATGCTTGCTCAAGGGGGGATGAGGTGTTTGTGAAGAGGTATGTCGCTGTGTCAAGCATGAAGAACGTCCGCAAGCTTCATTTTCAAAACTGCGAGGTGGAGGGAGAGTGGTGGAGCATGCTCGCGGCGCTCCCATTGCTCGAGGATCTAGGGTTCGATCTATGCAAGTTTCCTCCACACCCTACGCACACCGAACTCGACGAGAATATCAAACTAGAAGTGTCTCGACTTCGGGTGGTTGAGTGTGGCACCACCGGGCATCGCCAAACGATTGCAGCTATCGATAGGGGGAGCTTGCGCGCGCTTACTATGGATTTCTGGGCTATCGAAGAGGAGGATTGGCTGCGCCAGTCTGCTATCACGGAGCTACGACTCTGCGCTGTTGAGGATGCTGAGGATTCAGATATTGAGGATGATTCAAGTTCCAACTCCTCCGAGTCTGATCTGGACGCACATTACACGCCAGAGCTGCATGTTGCCCTCATGAAAGCGCCACGGTCTCTCGAGTTGCTGGATCTCACGGTGAATGCGAATGGCTCCATGATTATAGATGTTGCGGAAAGCATGATGCAGGATCCTGCATGGGAGGACCTTTCTTCGCTTTGCTCCTTCACGTTGGACGTACAGAATTGGATACCGGATATGGACGTAAGTCGATCGGTGCCCCTGATCAGTATCTGACGCTTATCGGTTTTTCTTCTAGGACTCATCCGTTGGCAAAGGCATCATGGGTATGCATCCCCTCATGCTCCTATATCTGCGCTGAATGACACTTCAGATAACAAATACGAGATGCAACGTATCCTTCATAACAGGCTCGGACCTATCTCTACTCTCAGTAATTTAAAGTACTTAGATTATTATGGGACAACTTTTTATCTTGAAGACGGACAGTGGTCGGGGGGTAGCCTGTAGTATGGTACATTAAACGTTGTTTTCCTCTCAGGTACCACTTTCTATACATATTTATGACTTAGAGCCTAAGCTGAAATTTGAAACCTCATCGGAACAGGAGGCGACTCACGGTCGTTTCTAGCCAAGTTAGTGTTGAAATAGTGTCAATGACGTTGCTGAACTTTTTCATGTTCTTTCAGTTGGACTCCACTATCTGACGAACGGAAAAAGACCCATTGATGATGGCATTGAGGCTCAAATCGAAGATTTTCATATACATACTTGCCCGAAATTGAACTTCTTCTACAGCGGCTCTGGGAAGAGTGGGCAGCGCCGCGGTCCGAAGGCATGGCGGTGATGGGTGGCAGTGTCTTGAGCAAGGCCGAAAGGGGACGGGGGGAAAACAAATGGAATTTTTCAGAGGGTGCAGAAAAGGTGTAGGCAAGGAAGGCAATGATGACGAATGAAACTAATGAAAGTCCAAGGGAAAAAAAAATAGCGTGCACCTTTCCATCCGATCTTCACGCGCCCTGCTCAAGGTACCCGTAACCTGAGGATACAATGAAATGGTGGCGGGTGAACTGCGCGGGTATGCAGGAAGAGTGGGGTGGATAGAATGACAAGGACAGCGACGGTACCAGCAACTTGACGAGGGCGATGGCACTAGCAACGAGGACGCATGCAGGAGTGACTGCACAGCGCGCACAATCATGCACATTGTGTTGTCGCTTCTGCATACTGGTGCGAGAGGACGGAGGGAGAATGGGAAAGAGGACGAGGATGGTGGAAGAGGTGCTGCCAGCACATCGCATTGTCATGTCATCACGTTGGAGGGCACGCTAGGGCGCTGTTACGCCGTCGCCGCATCCATTATTGTCGTCGTGTTTGTCGCCCTCATGTCGTGTCCTGTTGTTGTCGTAGTTGTAGGCTCGTTGTTGTTGCCACGTCACCATATCGTGGTGGCACGCTATTGTGCCGTCGTCACTTCTGTGTGGGCAAGGGAGTCCCAGTCCCCTTTGCATGACCAATCTGCCGAAAAGCAAAAAACGACACAGCCACCTAGCTCAGACTGTTTCGCCAATGAGTATGATCGCTAGCAGGATCATAGCAGCCCCCGTACTTGCACTCGTCCGCACTCACAAAATCCCACTTGCCTGCGTTTCCGTCCGACATGCGTCCACAAAACCGTCCAACGATGACCACACTCTCGCAAAGTCGGCCGACATGCTCAACGCCCTCCCCGGCTCGACCCTCGGACTCGCTCCCAAGCCGAGCTCTCCCCCTTCGCCTCTCCGTGCTACCCAGCTAGCCCAGCCCGTCGCTGTTGCTAACGAGAGCACTGCAGCCGAGATGTTTATCCCTCCCGCGCACGACCCTCTTCTAGACTACATCGCTGCTGTCATCCAACGTGACGGCCTTCGCGCACGCGCCGCACGCACTGTCTCGCGCATGCTTCTCCACATTCACACCTTTACGCGCGCACCACCCATGCCCATCGTCCGAGAGGCCGTCATGAACGCCGCGCCTGCCGTCCGCATCGTTTCATTCAAATACGGGACGAAGGTGATGATGACGCCGCAGCCGTTGACGGAGAAACAGCGAGTGCGCGCGGGCCTTAAGCAAATCATTGCCGCGAGCGAGTCAAAGTCTGGAAAGAGCCTCGAAATCCGGCTGGCCAGAGAAATGATCGCTGTAGTACGAGGCGAGAGCAGAGCACTGGACGAGAAAGAACGTTTGCATAAATTGGCGATGGTAAACAGGTCAGTGCGGTTCTCTTTCGCTGTCGCACTCTTCCCAACCCCACCACTATCTTTCAGGGGAAATATACGCAGATGATCCGCTCCGGAATAATCTTCAGTACCGTGTGCACTCGCACTATATCCGCTCTCTAATACATCCAAGTGTGAATGAGCGCATGGCACCACATGAAAATTAATTGGAGAAACGACGGACAAACATTGATAAGGAATGACAAGGATTATAAAGTTGGCAGCTACCATAAGTATCATTGTCCTTCCGTGTCTCCCCGAAGACGTACTTAATAAACCCCGGGTATCATTCGCCACCTCACCTTCTTGCTCCACCTGTCCCACTCCTCCTTGAATGCCTCCCGGAGGAACTTGTCCTCTCGCAGGCATCGTTCGACCATCAGGATAACAGAAATGCCTACAGTCATTCCCCATCCACTTCCCCACCAGTACGAGATAGGCCGGCATTCGTATCCCCATGACCCCTTACTCATGTTGACAAGTGTCATGCCAACAAGAGAAAGGAGTCCCCCGGTGTACGAGGGATGTCGTACAAAGGTATAAGGACCCGTCTTGATTAACCTGTGACCCGGGAGAAGCGCCAGCTCAAACGTAAAAAACCTGCCAAGCGCATGATAACACCAAAGGCGGATCCCCGTGCCGCTCAGAGCCACTAGAAACGAAAAAAGGCCGAAGAGGCTAAAAGAAATCCGCTCTGCGCAGGTATCGGAAACGATGTCGCGCGTGCGCGACCCGACCAATCGTAGGATCATGACTGCGAGCTCAATCATCCCAGGTGCAAATGCAAAAGACTGGGAAGACTCCCCTCAGCCCCTGCGGAAGAAACACTTGGATTCGGGGTGCTCACAGTCATAAGAGGACGAAGTAGGCTCTGCGAGGTGATCTCGAGTTTGGAGGCTCGCTTGCGATTGGTGTTGTCCGGGGGTGGGTTCGGCTTCTTCATGGACAAGTGGAGCGCGATGGTGGTACCGAACACTAACAACAGTCTCGCAAAAAGACTGATCACGCTCGGGTGATCAACGTCGGGGGACAGCCCCATCAGAGCAGAAGGCAAAGGAGCGAAAAAGTGGAACGAGTGCGCTGTCTCCCCGTCGGGCGACAGACGGAAGCTTATAAGTATGCCCCCAAGTCCGTACGGTTAATATCCTTTGGTTAGACTGCTTTAGACTCATTAAAGGCACCTACTAGCGAAACGCAGGGTCGGTAGTGCTATTATGTCAAAGTTCAAGATAAGTTCTAGAACTCACCCAACAATAGCCGGCGGCCTCGCATTGGACCACGCAGACCAACCAGTTTCAATGCTTTAAACGTACTTATATGTCACTATCAGCAGTAATGTCAAAGGAATACCGTAGCCTGTTGGCAAGTTCCATCATTGAGGTTCAAAACGGGGCAAAAACAAGTTATGATCTGTGCAGTCTGACAAATCGCAGCTAGTACCACAAAGGAAACTTCAACCCGAATCTACCTGATATGCACGGCAGAAGTCCGGCAGTACCACGCATTGGGGCCTTTGAACTTCGTTGATTCTCAATCAAATTTGAACTAGTGGTCAGGAAAGGATGGACCCACTGACCGGGACCCACAAACTGTCAAAAACTACACGGCAGCACGGGTAATGTGTGAAAGATGCAACAGGTGCTGGGAATCCGATCGAATTATTCTACTCCATCTCAACACCCTCTTCTTCCTCTGCGAGTAACCTCTCCACCTCCAAAGCAGCCATGCAGCCACTGCCTGCACTGGTGATCGCCTGTCTGTATCGCTTGTCCTGTACATCACCTGCCGCAAATACACCCTTGACGCTAGTTTGTGTCGTGCCGGGTACGGTGACAATGTAGCCATCCTCATCTGTCTGCAATTGACTGCGGACGAGTGAGGTAGCTGGTTCATGCCCAACAGCATAAAAGAGACCATTGACAGGGAGGTCCTTTTCTTCGCCTGTAAGCACATTCTTGATGCGAAGATTGTTCAAAAGGTTGCCGTCGCCTTGACACTCGGAAGCAACGGTGTTCCAAAGTATGGTCTACAAAGGACAGGCGCGTCAGCCGGTGTCACGCTCGATGACACGGTAGATCAAAACTGATGACACGTACAATCTTGGGGTTGTTCATCAAACGTTTAGCCATGATCTTGGAGGCACGGAGTTCCCCTCTGCGCACTAGTACGTATACGTGTGAACCGTACTTGGTGAGGTCTAAGAAGGAAGATGTGAATTAGACAGCAAAACTTGGGGCTTCAGCTTACAGGTCGCTTCCTCGGCCGCAGAGTCTCCGCCTCCGATGACTGCAAGGGGTTTTTTCCTGTGGAGCGCCATCGTATAAGCATTTAATCATGTACGATCTCGCCGAGCACGGTCAAGTTTTACCTGAATATCGGAACTGCACCATCGCAGACGGCACAGGCACTGATTCCACTTTGCCAGTAGGCTTCTTCACCCTTGAGTCCAAGACGCTTTGCGCTGGCACCAGTTGCGATGATAATGGTATCTGTTGTTTCAGGCTCTTCATCTTCACGACCTTCGCGCCAGTACCGGAAGGGTCGAATAGACAAGTCAATCTTGCACACGGTTTCCGTGATGACCTGTGTTCCGAAACGTATTGACTGATCACGGAACTTTTCCATCAAGTCAGGACCCATGATCCCTGAAGGAAAGCCAGGATAATTTTCGACTAGAGCAAGGAAGAGTGAGTAGGGTCGCGATAGGACGAAGAACAAACGCACTTTCGGTCGTTGTGGTAAGCTGTCCACCAGCTGCAAAACCGTTCGCCATGAAACCCTCGAAGAGGACGGGGCTGAGATTGGCGCGAGCAAGGTAGACAGCGGCGGTATGACCAGCAGGACCAGAACCGATGATGACCTGAACACGACCCCACGCGTGAGCGGACAAGCATTCCAATTACGGGTTCACATATCTCGAAGACACGTACGACTTTGGAATGCATTTTTGTGCTTTTAAGCACGGTTCCGTTGGCATGAGGCGCCATGAGTGTCAACTTTCGGGATCGAGATGGGTCTTGCTTTAGAGTGAATACAGACGCAGAGGCGGCTGGAAAAAGGGAGACCTGGAGGGCTTTTGTGAGTACTCGGCTGCGAGAAAACAGGATGGCGAGAGTAGTGATCAATCGACTGATGGGTACTTAAAGTATAGGCGTCACGTGAGTTTATGTTAGATGATTATTCACCACACGGTTTCCTCGGCCATTCGCAATGCTACCCACCACCTCGGAGTACGCTGATCGATGACCCGATGGGATTTCGATCATGATTCTCACACGCAATGTACAAACGAACCTCAACGTAAGTGATAAATTTCAGAGAAAGCCACAATCATTGTGATCCGATACAGGAGAGGCATAAAAAGATTGGTTACATAGCAAAGGGAGGATGCATATGTACTGTAGCTTATGCGAGTCGGATGTTTCAGCCCGAGGTAAACCCTAACCTTAGAGCAGGGTGCTGAGACTCTTCCCACCCGACCTTCACACCGCAATCAACCAGACCGAAAGTGCCTCCTTCTCGCTTCCCAGCTCAGCAGGTTGTCATGGAGTACGACAGAAAATCTGCCGTTTCTTCTTTCTACGGCGTGCATAGGTCGATCGATGCCCTCAACGACCAACCGGCCCCAGCAAATATAGGCGGCAACCTCCCTCGGGGAGCAGCTCGGCCGCGCGCCGAGTCTCAGTCCTCCTTCTACGCTGATCGTCAATCTCGGGCCTCGCAAGACGTACTCAATGGTCAGTCTGCGGGGTACAATGTTTCTTCCTTTTTCGCTGCGGGTAGACAAGAACCGCTAAAAGGCGGTCGTGACGAAGAGGAAGAAGCGGGTCATCCGGATAACTGGGATGTCTTTGCAGATTTCAACAACACAGGTCCCAGATATAGCACCACGTTCAATATCGGTCAGCACAAAGAACCAGCGTGAGTCATCACGTAGTTCCTCTGTTCGTCCGAGTGACTCACAGGGCTCGGGAAAACAGGTATCACCAGCTACCACCCACGACGCCTGTCGTTACTAGCAAAGCGGATGGTCATGACAACGATAATGCAACAGCGCCGCTCGAGCTCGTCACCGTTCCTGCTCTCGGAGCCGAGTGGGATCGTAGGGAAATGAAACAGATGACCAAGTCAGGCAGGAGAGAAATCAAGAGCGATGAGCGTCGCGCAAAGTGGAGAGCTTGGAACCGAGGCGAGATAGGTCTTTGCGGCACCAAATGGTTCACCAAGAAGTTCCTCGTGTGGTTCATTTTTGCCTGGTGTGCTGTGTCAGTAATAATTTCTCCTTTCTCCCCATTTGTCGTTGGTTTAGTGCTCATGCTACTGTTGCAATCGGCAGCGTCGCCATCGTACTTGCCATCACCATCCCTCGCGTACCGGCTGTCTCGTTCTATGGCTCTGCTCCATTGGTTGCAGCCACGGGAAAATTCAATGCATCAATAACCACTGAATTCTCGCGCTCTCCAGCCAACTTTTCCTTCCCCGCCACTGCTCAGATCCAACTCGACACGACTAGCAATATCATTCCTCTCACTTTCAATCATATTGATGCTCAAGTATGGTATCCCTCTAGCGGCTTCCAGATTGGATCGGGTTACTTTGGAAAGGCGACCCTCCCTGCGCATACATTTCCGATCATCGAGGTCCCGCTCAACTTCTCGTATATCGCTCCGAATGATACGGATCCTACCTGGGTGGCGTGGTATAATGCCTGTAAAAATTCGGGAACGTACACGAATGGAGTTAGACCTGGTACGGTTTGCGCCCATTTCCTACATGCGAAATCTAATGCACATTGCTATGGTTCAGGTGTGAACTTTGAGATCATTTTGACCATGGACATTCAAGGTCTGCCGTCGACAAGCACGCAATCTGCGCAAGTAAATGCTGCCGCGTGCCCTTTCGAACTTTCGATAACCGCTGGTTAACACATGTTTCCTCGGTCCATTACAAGCATATATTAATCCATTCCTTGGATATTTATCTCTGATTCTTCATTGTGTTGACCCCGGATCTGGGTTTTGTGGACATATCCTTCTCTCGTTGCCAATTCCTTTATCTTCATCATCCCTACCAGCTACAGTTGTGTAGCACGTTTCTCTCCATGGACTTGCTGCATTTGGGCATACCTTGTTTCGTTACCTGATACCTTGGCCTTCGGTCTCGGTTTCCCTTTGTTCACAATTACGTCGACATGCTTCACTCTCCCTTACTCGCACACTCCTTGACACTTATGACTTGACTGATATCTTATCTCGATACAATTTTCGATTCTCAGAGTCATTGTCCTGTAAAAAATATAGCGTAATGAACTGGTACAAGGGACGTTCCATCCGCAAGCTGCCAAATGACTGTCGGAATGAATCTATATCGAAAGCGAGAAAGCAACCAAGGATACAATACATCATACAGGACGTCCAGCCAACGCATAGCAAGATCTAAATACAACGTCCGTCTATCTTTAACAAAAGCATCTTGAACGGCTGGCGATCGTCCTGAGTGTCCACGGGTATCATATTACGGTCGATGAATGGGGGATAGACAGAGGGAAGTAAATCGTGAATGCGTTCGAAGGCGTTAGGAGTCGTCATGGGTTGCGAAGTGCCAAGTTTTCAAGCTTCGGTGACCACAGCCACTGGGGGAGCACGTAGGTGCTGTGGATTTAGAGCGTGCTGTATTGCCTCGGAATACGGAGGAGGGCTTGGTCCTTCGTAGGGGGGGAGGTAGCGAGTATCGTGATCATAAGGCCGCGACCAGTGGACCCATGGAGTCGACATGGACCAAACAATCGTTGACTCCGTGTGTTCAATTGAAGGTCGTCGACCTGTATATCAGACGTCACCAAAGGCTGGCACATAAGTATATAGAGCGCGCGTCATACGGATGTGGTTATGCGACCATGGACGTGGACGTGGACGTAGTGGTGGCAAGGCCGGAGGGGCTCGGGATTGACGCTTGAAGTAGGGGAGTCGGGATATGTAGGAGCCTGCTAATATGAGGAGAATGAAACCCACTAGGGAGGTGATGATGGCATCAGGGACCTTAGCGTCATTCCAGCCGATCAATATGCGAAGAGATATGGGAAGACCCACCCAACCCAATCACGGCCGCGAAGATTGTGGGGAGCTGGATAGCTCCATTAGATGGACCACTGGTAGCAGTTGGCGGGATCGCCGAGGGGGCTGGATGTGATGTAGGAGATGGAGTGACAGGGAAAGACGGGTCCATGATGCCGGGAGTAACAGAGCTGGGGGAAATGGGCGAGTCTTATAAGACCCCCGCCGGCAGGACCTTTCCTTCTCTCTAATTGCTTATATGATGGACCGCGGAGACTTAACCCGCACCTACGTCACTGCCTCCCGCTGGACCGCACCCAGAATATTTACCACGAACCAGTTCGTGTGTTCGTGAAATTTTCACTTCCGCCCGACTCGGTGTTCCGAATTTATTCTTGTTTGACAGGTGCTGTAGTCATCAGAAATAGATGATGAACATTGGTGGGCGAACCAGGAAGAGCCACAATCCAGGATTGTGTGATGCCAGTAGTTTCTCAGCTTTAAAGGTTCAAAACGTTCAACTTGGTTATCGATCATGTATTTTATGTAATCCCTACAACGCTATTGGGCCGCACCCATTGGTAACGTCTAACTTATGTATATGAGAGGGATTAAATTCAAGTTCCCGGAACTCGGGCTGAGGCGCACGTCTGCGATGAGTTTGGCCATGATCTCTTCATCAACACACGAAGCAAAGTGAAGTCGTGTACACACAGATCCGATCCCCTGATCGTGGCCAAAACCTGGCCGCCAAGAAAGCGAGTATAATTAGAACGGCCAGTAAAACAAGTCATTCTGGACGAGCTCGATCCACTCACCGATAACGATGCAGATGGTGAGTAAGTAGACGGGACTCCCCCCAAGAAATGTGATGAATAAGTGAGTGAATGAAATCACTGGCATCAAGTGAAAGGATAGGCTATAGCACAAATGACGAGTCACCCTGGAAGGTGAAGTTGCGCGGATGCAACCATCGAGGGACTGCCCATCGCCACCACACTATCATGTGATATGCAAGGTCTTCCATTCCTCGGTTACATCTTGTGGTTATTTAATATTTAATATATTGGACTTCAAGTTACTACGGTGGTATGGCAGACTTGAGGTTGTTGCCCTTGCGGTACGCCATATGCTCGCCCAATTGAGCACTCACTCGAGAGGGTGGATAGTCGAATGTGTTACAACTCCTGTTTGGTCCAAATTCCATTGGAAGAAGATCAATACAGCATGATGTCAGTGAATTGCTAGTGTGTCATCATCTCTGAGGCACTACTGGGATAGCAGTACTTACCGTCCCTGGGCCACTACAGCATTCATGCTGTGGTAGCATGTGATTAGTCTTCAGGAATGGCCAAATGATGAGCAGCTAGCTATGCAACCCTGCAAATGCGTGGTACACAACTTGTGGCAGTTGTTATTTATGGTGTAAGTTTGCCAAACTACATGAATGGGCTGGGATCTTCAACCAGGTTCCTGATTGAAACAGTAGGAACGAGTGTTTTCCTACTTAAGGGTCTGCCTATGGAAGTCCCTGAGGGGGCGCCGCAACAGAGATTAGCAAGACTCAGTAACTTAGTCACTACAGGAGAAGAACTTTAAAACGGGAGAATGAAGTAAGCCCAGAGTCTATGCACAATGATACCTGAACTTACAATGCATATATATTTTTCCGAGATAATATGTATTCAGACTTGTTTATGAGCTTATATGTCAGAGTCAGGATCTTGACCACAGGACGGGTTAGGTTCTTATCGAGTGAGTTTCTCATCTCAAAAGATAATTACCCATAATTACATTGATCGTTGTTATTATTGTTTCTGAAACGGTGGCCTCACGTATGTAATCAAACCTTCCCTGGGCACCGCATTCAGCGCAGGTGTCAGCTATGTTCGACCCAATGCCTGGCCCTAGAAGCGGTGCCGCGTTCGTAGAATAAGCCACACCGGACGTGAGATAGATCCAGTTAATTTGAGCTACATAGTTCTGTCAACGGCGAAGTTTCCAGCACCACTGTATGTTAGAAACAGGTAATATAATCCGTCAAGGGAGAACTCACAAAAAAGGTGACAAACGAAGGTATTACTATCAGCGAATTCAAAGAGGTCCATTTGCTAGCCGGATCTTGAACGCCCAGCTCGTGCCGTTAGCTAGTATCTATTGGTTATACCCATGTTGTTGATACTACCACAAGCTATGTGATTGTCGAATTTTAGAGCGACAAGTGTGATGCAGTGGATGCGCAGTGCAAGAAACTGAAATGGAAGCGTCATCGGAAGTGAATTTAACTGGATGTTCAACGGAGTAAAAGAGTAAGTATTGAGAGTGAAATCAGTCAAGAATCAAGATATGCGTCCCAAAGCGATGTGGGATCCAGAGTGTGCCTGAGAGAATGAACTGAACGGGTTATCGAGATATAATAACATCGGACTCGGTGACCGTCAAGCACCATAAGGTGCATGATGGTCGCATACAACCAAGGTTGGTAAGGTACAGTGGTCGTCAGATCCGGGCGCCACAAGGAAGGCTTGCATGCAAGGTCGGAACGGGTCCGAAGCAAGTATGTACCGCGGAAAATCGGGATGCAAAAAAGGACTGACAGCCTGTAAATTTGCCTTTAATTTGGCCCTAAAATAAAGGAAACGTTGAACTTGAGGGCTCGGCCGAAGTAAGACAACGAATTATTGAATTGATTAAGTGTATGAGAGAAAAAAATGTTAGGTTCCCCACACGCACCTCCGGATGACGAAGATCTCTGAAGTTGCCAGTGAGATACTGCTCGCAAGTATGAAGTAGTAGTAGACCGGACTCTGGACCATCGATAAGCCTATGTAGCATACATTTCAAGGACACTCTGCACTCTTTGATGGAGCTGGTCAGGTGGTGAGTTGCGCTTGTTTGTGTGCAACCAACAAACGTCTAATTACGTATTGTCATTACCTGGCTTCCAAACACATTGTGGATATACAGGAACCCTAGAACACAACGATGTCTCTGCCATGCCCAAGAACTGGGTGCGTACTATGGCTTGTATCAGAGTGGCGCTGACTCCTATAAAATAGAAAGCCTGCCGAACGCTTCCGTTTACTCTCGCAATGCCTTAAACCGATTCAACATACAAGGTCTAGGCCCGCTGCCGTGCCCATGCATCGCTGCTTGCTCATCTCCGAAGTATTATGTCTTGTCCTCGCCTTCATACAGCAGTACGATGATTCGTCAGAGGAGCGCGAATACGAAGGTGACAATATGCTTGCTAAGCGAACACTTGCATCCCTCGCCCGAACGTGTCGATGCTTCAGCGCACCTGCATTAGATTTACTCTGGATGCGTTTGGACAGCCTAGATCCCCTCATCAAAGTCCTCCCACGTCGATTGTGGGCCAAAAAACATTCCCGCTTTGTCGTACGTTTCCTATCCGCTTTCCCTCTTTATCTCGCTCGATCTTGTTGTTACAGGTCCGGTTCTTCATGAGCGATAAGCATTGGCTAACGTTCCGAAAATACGCCGTGCGCGTCCAGTTTCTCTGTGGTCCTTGTCGTGACATTCCACCATCGATTCAACGCAACGTCGTCACTGCGCTCGCACGATTCCCAAAAGCTTCCCTCCCTCTTCTTCCCAACCTCACGGAACTTGTCTGGAGCGAATCAGATGCGATGAGCGTCATCGATCCAACAGTGACTCTGATCAGGTTTTTTGCAGGGCCACAAGTAACATCTATCTCCCTCTTTTTGGTATCCTGGCCGATCTATGTTTCTGCGCGGATTGTGCTTGCCGATCTACCTAGCTTATTCCCGAACGTCACCTCGTTTACCGCCATACCCCGCGCATCTCTCAACGACCATTCTAGAGATATTGGCGACATTGTACGCAAATGGTCTAACTTGCGGGTCTTGCGTAGCTGCGCACTTTCCCAATCGATAATGGACGAACTGGCATCCAGACAAATGTTGAATACGCTCAACATCGAGCTTAATAGCTATGTCCCGGATGCCTACGTTGATAAACTCCCAACCACCATTCATACGTTTTCGCTGGAAGGGAGTAATGCCTTGCATTGTATACGGTTCTTGCAAACATTGCAAGGAAACCCAACGAATTTCCGTCTTCATGTCGGCCTTGACTTTACACTCCCATCGGACATGGATACCCTCTTCCAAATGCTTCCTACGCGGTTCAATACCGCCCAGTTGCAAGACCTGACGATCTCGTCAAGGTCCTCCCACTGCCGGGTACTTGTGCTGCATTCATTCCCGCTCACGGAACCCCTTTTGGCGTCTCTGTATGCTTTCTCTTCCCTGGTTACGCTGGACCTGGATTGTTTTTGTGCATCGGAGTTGGACGACGCTGCGTACGAGCGGATGGCAGAGACTTGGCCGGAGTTAAGAAGCTTGAAAATTGGCGTGGCAGATGTGTCCAGAGCGAAGCCGATAGCGAGTGTGGGAGCAGTGATCGCAGTACTGAGGTCGTGTCTTCAGTTGCACGCGCTGCACATCGTGTTCGATGGGTCGATCCCGCCACCACCGCCCATGATGGGGACGGAAGCGGAGGGAATGGAAGAGGGAGAGGAGGAACAAGTGGCGATAGGCCGGGCTCCCACATGGGGCATCTCGAATCAACAGATCACCCAGATCCACGTCGGGCATTCACCAATTGGGGTGGACGTGCAGAGGATGAAGGACTTGGCGTCGTGTCTGAAATCGGTGATGCCGCGGTTGGAAAGAATTCAGTCGACGAAGGGACCGCTCGCCTCGTTGGATATGTTTGATGGGGCAGAGTCAGATGGATGGCGGACGCTGGGGCGCCTACTGCCGGATAACGATATGAATGCGACGACCTTGCCCGCATGAAGACCTTGCGGTCTTTACCTCGTCACCACAACGCATGAACGCCACGAAACAGTTGAGATCGAACAAATTACAAGTTCATGTTGGTCAAGAGACGCTGAACTGCGTCGGAGTGTGTATACGCATTACACATGTACCCTTGTACACTCTATGTCAAGAGTCGCTATAATTTATATAATGATGTGTTCTGCACGTTACACTGTTTCAGTATCTACGACCACGCCATATCGCTCTAGACGACAGGTTCTAGAATACCAAGTAGTCAGCGTTGTCGGTAACTAGTTGACTAACCAACTGCGTGTACCTTTGGCAGGCAGATGGTCGCCTTGACCTCCACGGCGTTTCGTGTCAAACTCTGTCGGGAAACGGGATGAATGATGTCTTTGATGTCGGAAGAGGGAAAACATACGAGCTGGATCGCGGGTGGCGACGCCGGCCCGCTTGTTCGCGCCAGGTTCTTTATCGGCACCCTTTGAGAGACGCTGCAACTCTGATTGTGTGAGCTGTTCCTCTGGGATCTTTTGGATGGCTTCTGGGGGGAATGATTTGACGGGTTTGTCTCCGATAAAATTTTGCGTGACCATGGTTGGGAGGAGGAAGAAGAAAAGAGAGGAGGTTAAATTCTCGACTTGGACGATGACATCATTGCCTCTGGAGCGTGAGAGAGATCCGACGGGCCGGCAGTTCCGATGGGTCGTGTGGTTTGGGTGGGTGAACAAGCTTTATAATAACCATGTCCAGCGTCGATGGCAGATCATTCAAACCACTGACAGTTCGCACTACATCGCCTCGGAGTTGCTGTTTATCTCGCGCATCTACCGTCTGTCGCTCCCAACATGCCCTGCCCAACCTGTGCGTACTGCCAGTATTTGACCCGGTATCCCAACTACTAATTCAATGTCCAGGTCCGCCCAGCCCCTCACAAGGCCCTCCAAACCGATAATTCCCCTTTATCTTAGACACAACCGCACGGCCACGTCCCAAGCTACATCCATTCACCGCTGTCTTCTCGTATCCGAAATTCTCTTACTTATCCTCGACTTCATACGCAGATTCGACGAGTCATCAGAGATCGAACTTAAATCAGACCGTAACTCAGGAAAACGCACTCTTTCTGCCCTCGCCAGAACCTGCCGCACCTTCAGCTCACCTGCCCTCGATACACTCTGGATGCGCCTAGACAACCTTGATCCGCTGATCAAAGTCTTGCCCCGCCGCATGTGGGCCAAAAAACATTACCACTTCGTCGTTCGTCTCTCCAATAGAACTTGTCTGTCCATCACACGATCATCCTCCACAGGTCCGCATGTTCATGGGTGACAAACAATGGGTCACCTTTCGCAAATATGCCAAGCGTGTCAGATGTCTTCGCGGTCCTTGCTGGCGTGTTTCTGCGACAGCCCAACACAACGTCATCACCGCCCTTGCCCGTTACTCTAAAGCATCGCTTCCCCTACTTCCTAATCTCACAGAACTTGTGTGGAGCGAACTCAAGATGTCCAACCTCATCCATCCTTGCGTGTCCCTTATAAAATACTTTGCAGGCCCAAACGTGACCACCATCTCTCTCTTCCTCGCATGCCGGCCAGGCCAAGCCACCTCCGAACTTGCAGTCCTCGTCAATCTCCCCAACCTCTGCCCTAACGTTACATCATTCACCGCATTATTCCCCCGTTCTTCCTATGACGATTACTCCCGTGAAATCGGCGGTATCGTCCAACAGTGGCCCCGCCTCCGCGTATTGCGTAGCTGTGCCCTCCCACAGACCGCTATGGATACTATTATGTCCAGATGCATGCTCGATACTCTCAGCATCGAGCTCAACAACTCGAGTACCGCCGTCTATGTTTGTCAACTCCCCACATATGTGCACACGTGGTCGCTTGGTGGCAATAGCGCTGCCCTCTGCTTGCGCTACCTCGACACCCTCCAAGGTACTCCGGCTAATTTCAACTTGCGTATCGGCGCGGACGATTCGACTACGGGCGACCTAGAGGCGTTGGTGGGGGTTTTGCCTACACGCTTAGATAAGGCGCGTTTACGCACCCTCAGAATCGAGTTGACGTCGTCGTATTGGAGCACCCCCACAAGCGACTCCTTTTTCCTCTCACGCTCCCTCCTTGATTCAATCTCTTCCTTCTTCTTGCTAAGAGAGTTGGATGTGAGCACGTTCTGCTCGGCAGAGGTGGATGACAAGGGTTACGAGACCTGGGTAGCAAGCTTGAAGTGGCTGAGGAGTCTAAAGGTGGGGGTGGGGGATGTGACTAAGGCGAAGCCGGTCGCGAGCGTCGGTGCGGTGTTGGCAGTGTTGAGGGCGTGTCCCCAATTGGAGACATTGTGGATGCCATTTGATGGTTCCCTCGACCCACCGCCGGGGAGTGTCGGCCTGAACCAGAAGGGCAAGCAACGAGGCAAGGTGGAAATTAACACCCAAGGTGTGGTAAAAAGGAGATATGGAACCGAACACCGGAACGAGTGGGGTGTGACGAATTGGTACATTACCGATATTCACGTCGGACACTCGCCCATTGGGGAGGACGAGGAGGGGCTAGAAATGTTGGCGAGGTGCTTGAGAACGCTTATGCCGCGGTTGGAAAGGATTCGGACAGATAGGTATTCATCGGAGACGGACGTGCGGTGGAATAAGGTGCAGGAAATGTTGCTGGAAAGGTAAGGTTAGGGAGCATGCACTTCTCTGGTTCTCGTGTTGCAACACTTGGTCTTATTCGTTTGGTTTCGTTTTTGGGTCGTTTCGAGTGGTTCATGGGGAATTACTGTACCAGTATGTATCGAATCCGAATTGCTTGGTGAGGTGGACCTTTAACTCAAAAATATCATCTGATCTTTCTCCCGGGTGCAATGAATCAGGGGGGAACAGAAATTTCCCTTTTAGACATAATCACACGTCGTTAGACAGCGCCAGCTTTGGACTCACACAACCGGCCAAATCCTCTTCCCGGACGCCTTGCCGGTGACATTCTCGAGCACCTTCAGCTCTGCTCAAATCAATTTCAGTGTTTTTAACACTTTCCACCGCATCTCTTGCCGACCACCTTCAGCTTGTGCTATCCGCGCTTCGACTTTGAGACATGTCACCCCAGTCAACTACAAGGCGAATTGTTATAAATGGTGTGCAGTATAGCCCTTTGCTGTCTGTCAGTTGACATATATTTCATTGTCGACAGTCGCACTACTCATAGTGACGCAGGTCTGTCAATAGCAAATCCGTGATATGGCTGTGAGTTGCTGACCTGCTGTGCAACGCTTGCTGTATGTCCTGAAGGTTGCCGCACTCTATACTTATCGTGTGTGTATTACTCGTCTTTTTTTTCTGATCCCCTCGTCCTGTGGACGCCCTCTCAATGCCCTCGCTTACACTCTAACCGTCTCTTCATAGTGGATCATTGGTCAACACCCCGTAGATAAGAAAACAGAGAAACACCGGACACAAATATTATCAAAGTTGGGGAAGAAAGGTCTAAAACTGGATGAATACGAGCGTACGCATGTCTCCGTCATTTATTCCATACGCGTGCTGAACTGAACCTTCTAGTATCCATATCGAAAGAAGTTGTATGTCCTGATGACATCCAAGTGCGCTTCAAAGGTAGGCGGATATCTCTGCCTGCTCGCGATTTTCGGTAGATTGATTTGGGTGGTGCAGACATTGGCGGCCTCGACTCCATTATCGCTTCTCTTCGCGAATCCGTTATATATCCATTAATGTATCCCCATCTCTTCAAGGCCTCTTCCTCACTCCTCAGTGCACCAAAGGGCGTCCTTCTTTACGGACCTCCTGGATGTGGCAAAACCATGCTTGCCCGTGCCCTCGCCAAAGAATCGGGAGCTACGTTCATCAACATCCCTGCATCAGTACTCACCAATAAATGGTTCGGAGAATCAAATAAACTTGTTGCAGGGCTCTTCAGTCTCGCCAGAAAGATGCAACCGACGATCATCTTCGTTGACGAGATAGATACGTTTTTGAGGGAGAGAAGAACAGATGACCACGAGGTGATGAGCATGATAAAGGCCGAATTTATGACGTACGCCGTCATCTCCTCTGCTCAGCTTCTGGTACTTTTACATATTCTGATACTCATCACCGTAGATCGTGGGATGGATTGACGTCGGGAGAGGATCGAATAATGGTTCTTGGAGCGACGAACCGACCCATGGACATTGATCCTGCTATCTTGCGTCGCATGCCGAAACGATTTGCTGTTGGCCTACCCAATGCTGAGCAACGGTTCAAGATACTATCATTGGTATGAACATTTTCCCAGATGTGGAGACTCACTCGACCCACAAATCTATAGATGCTAGAAGACACTAAGCTGGATCCTTCGTTGTCCCTGGAGTTACTCGCTGCCAAGACGACTGGCTTGTCGGGTTCGGATCTGCGCGAACTCTGTCGGAATGCTGCTATGGTTCCTGTACGGGAATGCATGCGCGAGATGGCGCATGACGAGGAAGCGATCAAGAGAATGGGCGAGGAGGTGCGGCCGGCTGTCTGCTGTTCTAATCTTGTCGTTTGATGATTGATACAGGGATTCACCATGCGCCCATTGACATTGAGCGACTTTGTTGACGCCGAAGGTTCGACGCTGGAACTGACTGACCCCGATCCAGAGGATGAACCGCTCCCACTCGACAGAAGTATATTCAATGGGGATACGGTGGAGCAACAAGCTGGAATCAATGAGGACGCTACCGACAGTATCGACAATGACACTATACCGGATGTATCAAATGGCGAAGGCGTGGATGTGGACAGTCGGTGACACAGGCAGTCCTGGATCAGAGTGCCACCATACGTTTACCATATACTCCCGGCGTAATAGGTCAGACCTCCTTAGAACACTCTAGAGCACTCAGTGATGCTGATGTTCATGGGGCCCCGTGCGTCCATGGCATGTCGCATTTGTATGGAATGGAAAGCGTACATGGATATGATATTATACGGATCTATACGAGTTTTTGGTGTGAAGGATATCCATGTTCTAAGTTCCAGTCTTGAGGGAGACAAAAAGACTGGATGCACAGGGGATTGAACCCTGGACCTCATACACATTCGCTTGTTGACAAGCGGTTGCAAAGCATGCGCGCTACCACTGCGCTATGCACCCCTTGCGTTATTGGGCGAAATGATCAATCTCCATCAGATATGGGCTGGACTCAGTGGCAAAGACTACCAGTATAAATTATTTGAGATTAACATTAATAATGCCCTGCCCATGAGTAATAGATAAGGCCCTCTGGGTGGCCCCTGGATCTTGGGGATTGAACTGAATTCTAAAGTAGTACTAGTACATTAGAATACATGAGTAGATCATATGCAAACATGAATGCAGGAGAGTAAAGCAAGTAAGCCATTGAGTGCAATGTCCAAGGAACAGGATTTCTACTATTGTGGAACCAGGAATCCAGGATGATGGACCAAGATTGAAGTTACAACAGAAACTTCACTATGAACCAAATAGGGGGCTAGTAAACCAATACACAAGGATCAATCAATCTGGTTGACACAATGATGGAACAGACAGAATCAATGTCAAGAATAGTGACTGTGATATGGAATATATGGTACTACATTTACATAGAAATTCTCAAACTATATGGTACAATATAGCCTACATATAGATGTTGTGTCTATTTAGTATTAGGCAAGAGCAGGGGTTTAGATAACCCCTAGGGGCCAGGATAGGAGTATATTGAGGGTAGAGATAGAGGTAGCAATTTGAGAGCCCCTGTATCCTTACCATACCCCTAGAGGTACTCAGGGGCTATACATTAATTCATTATCTGTGACTTTTCTACCACTAAAATTTTATAAATGATTTTAAATCACATATCTCATCATTTAAAGCATTTAAGTTTTCTGAGTATGAGGGGTATACCCTCCAAACCCTCTAAGGGTAAGACTCTTGACCATACCCTTATCCTTGGTGGAGGGTACATACTCTTGAAGGGTAGGGGTACAGTCCTTGGTACCCCTGGGTTACTCCTGCTCCTGCCTATTCAGTATGTCTTTTTTGCATTGAATGCATGTTGTGGTGACACACTGTTGTGCCATCATTGATTCCATACTGGAGAGTGAGTTTGAGTTTAAGGGTGACCTTCATGAAACAAGAGCACATGCCAGCAATCATCATATGATGTTCTAGGGAAGGCAATTGAACTGAAGACCTATATATCTGGATAGGAGTACTAGTGACTAACTAGATTGAATTACAAATAATAACCAATACATATAATATTACATTGGTGGCTGTAGGTCACCTTTCTCAGTGTCTTTCTCTGCACTAATAGTCTAATACCAAATCTAAAAGAGTATAATTTACATATGTACCTTTTTGTCACTGGTTGTGCTATGTGCCAGTGGTATAAAATGTTTCCCCTTACTACTTCCCTCTGTGTCAAATGTGCAGCTATGTTGCTAGCTTTCCATTCCAGATTCTTCTTTCATAAGTAGTGTACTGTCTTTCTTGACATCTTTGCATATTAACAGGTCCTATTGAGGTGCCACTTCAGGATGGTGATTGCATTATAGGCCAATTCTTGAGCTAGACAGAATATCTCACCACAGCACTTAGTCCATGATGAGAACCCAAGGGCACAGGCAACATCTTTTTGAGCCTGATCTAGAAATATACATACATATATTGGCCTTGATGACTTCATAGCCTATAGATAGTAATCAACCAAATTTAATTGAAGTAAGCATCATATAGACACATACTAGTTCCATCTTTGTCTTCTGTAGTTCTATTTTTGCCTCCAATTCCTTTCACACTTGCTATTCTTGATAAATCTCTGCCTGCATCGCCAACAATGTACTTAGATCTGTAAGGCTGGTGAATATTTCCAATAGTCACAAAAATAGTAAATTAGCTTATTTTATTCTCTCCTATCAGCAAACCAGCACTTGACTCTATAGAGCTATGCAGGGTTGTACAGACCCACAGACTAGCCCCCTTTTCTATAGACTTTACAGAGTATCCCTATCTCCACAGAGCTCCACAGACCAGACAGAAAGAGCTGATATTCTACACTGGCAGATCCTCCTCCAGATCTTGCTAGGTTGCTTCTACATTATATCAAAATAGACACAAAATATATTATTAGTACTGAAGTACATATACAAATATCTACTAGTACATAGTAATATCTAAACAAACTATGAAATATATAATATACTCTGTCAAAGAAAAGAAAAATAGATTTCTAGTAGTTGATCAAAAGAGGCAAAAAAAAACTTACTTACAGAAGAGATATGAAGTGTAATGAGATATTGAAGTGTGACAAAGTAGTGGTCGAGGGAAGAAAGAGTGTAGGAAATAAAATTGAAGAGTGCTGGATTTAAACACCTGGGGGGTAGCTGAGTTTGAATTCTACACAACACAACACAAATTTCACTAAATCTTTTTGCTACATTGCTTTACACATTTTGCTACACTTTGTTGTTATATATGGCTAGGCACACTAACCAGATACTAACCAAGTTGCCAAAGTTTAGTTTTATAGCAGTTTTAAGTGTGGTTTGATAGCCCTACAAGGTGCATAAAATGTAAGAAAAATAGGCTTCTGTGATTTCATAGTTTAAACCACCATGAACTGATTTTCTTGTATTTTATCTGCTTTGTAGAGTGTGAAATAATACATTAGACTGCAATATAAACTGGACTGTG